>JAVYIG010006223.1:0-122026 GCA_035222895.1 Strongylocentrotus droebachiensis | reverse complement strand
CTTTCGTCAAAGGTAATTATTGCGATAGGTTTTTTTTTGCAATGGGGTTTGGGTTAGGTTTAGGGTCAGGGTTGTGGTTAGGTAGAGGTGATGGGTAACCCCCTAATATCGCTAGATTGACTGGACTAATAGTGTTTGGTTCATGCAGGGTCGGATTGAAGATCAGAATTTCTGTTAATCTACGTTAGGATATTGACTGCGGAGAACCATTATGTCTCACCTCTGGTATCCATTTCTCCGAGATGTCTTCAAAACTGTCGGGTTTATCAAACGAGAAGCAAAGAAGTACAACGTCCGTCTTGGGGTATGCGAATGCAGTTCTCAGTCTTCCATACAATTCTTGACTTGGTGTATCCCATTTTCCCAGCTCAACCTAACAATCGTGATAAATGAGACTATATCAAATACTATATTTAGTAAACATCCAACAACTATATAGTAATACATTTCCTAGAGGTTTGTGAAATTTGCACGTCTTATACGTACAAAGATATTCTGCAGAAATGCAGTCATGATGACAAAATGGGCAGACATAATGTATTGTATCTAATTTCACGTAGCATTGTTTCAGTACAGGCAAAGGCATATTATGAACACTATCAATTACTTCAAAATGATTTATTCTTTCCGGTTTTATCAGATTATCGTCGGAGCCTATTCAAACTTGAAGGCAGTGAAATTTTAAATGTTAACAAACAATAAGTCCATTTAATTACCATGTACATTGCAGAAATAAAAGTTTGTAAACCAAACTTTATTGTAAGTGCCAGTTTCTCAGCTGTGGGGAACACAAAGGCTTGTGCCCCCACCCCACAACAAAAATTTGGGAAAGGACAAAGAGAGCGCGAGACGAGGAACGGGACGAACATCCACGCTCGATGGCTTATTCTTTCGCGTGTTATACATCCACCCCATCAGTGGGGGATCCACGAGGCCCCCCCCTGGAAAAAAAACACGTGTAAAACCGCATTAATTTTACCTTTTTTTTGAGATTGCCCCCCCCCCCTGGCGCTCAAGGGAGGGGGGGTGCGATTTTTCAAATTTTCGAGAGCAAAAAAATGAGTGCTCACTACCCCCCCCCCCCCCCCCCCTTACTGAGCTAATTATCGGCACGCGCGAATTGGGCCCCCTCTCCTGCCGCCGGCTGGATCCGCCCCTGCACCACATAGACTAGTGTCCCCATCCCCCGCCCCCATGCATCAGTGCCCCCTTAATGGCTAGACCCATCGACAATTTTTTAAAAAATCTCTTTGTTTGTTTTGTTTATTCATACTCTGACTTCTCCATCGTTCAGCTGCATTGACTTTGTGTAAACGTACCTTTTTGCCATTTACTTCTATGCAAGACGTTGCTCCATTTCAGCCCTCGAGATGTATACATCTCGAGGGTCGAATCTGTCTTTGACGAATGCAGTTTGGAGACTTGTTTTCCCGCATTGGCTCCCAACTATGGACACATCTGTCCTGATAGTAGCCATTCTCTAGTTCAACACTGAAATAAAATAACACAAATTATAACACCAGGCAGTTATTATTAGGCCTACCTATATATTCGTCACGCTTGTGTTGAAATATAATATACTGTATATTAAAGTCAGATTAGATTTATCTGTTTGGAACAACAATGAAATACAGCATCAGAATAAGTTCAATACGGCTCTTAAACGGTACGTGCTTCAATGACCCCCCCCCCCCCCTTAATTTACAAACCTCCGGCCTCACTCAAATCACACTTGTGTCCTCGTGAAATTAAAAGTTGTAATGTAAGGCATAATGAGAAAAAATTTGTGGAAATCAGCCCATGTCCATGATTGCAATGTTAGCAGTACAGATTGAGTACGTCTTGTTTCAAACACAATAAATAGTAATAATACGGAAGTCCGGGACTGAACGGAAATAATGATGTTCAAGTTTAGGCCTGCAGTTCCGTTGACACTATTCAAACATCATGGCCCGAATTCACAAAGGAGGTTGAGTGCAATCCTTTTATACCTTTGCACCCAACGTATGTGATCTAAAAATAGGCGAGCTCTATTATTTGGGTTTCAAAGGCATTAGATGCACTTTACGAGTTTAGATAGTTTGAAAATAACAGAAATCAAGACTAGTGTTCCAATCTTTATATTGTGTATGCTCATCATAAACGTATGCATCATAACAAAGACTGGATAGATAATTAACCATGAATATCAAGAGAGAGAGAGAGAGAGAGAGAGATCAGAGAGCACTAGCCTAAGGATATTACAAAAATTAAAAATTACGCTACTTATGACGCGTTGTATACGTTTTCAGTTACATTTTTTCCAGAAAGGGGGGAGGGGGGCGGGATGGAGTACTCCCAACTGCACTCTATACTCTACTCCATGTGTAGAAAAGTTCAGTGCCCCCCCCCCCCCCCCCCCCACCACCACCACCACCACCACCACCCAGAGTTTCGTCGCCGCATTCGCCTGACACGCTATTCCACATTACTATCGATATTATTTTATCAAAATTTAAACAACGCCATCTCGGAATTGTTATTAGCCTGCATGCAATAGATGTATGAGTCACTTGGATGGTATACACACCCAAACATGACCCATTCTGTTTTCAGCAGTTTTGTGTTCTATTCTTAGACATTCGATCAATTCTATTTCAACGCTTGTAATATACCAAGTTAAGTACTTGCTTTTTAATTTCTTTCTTGTTTATACAAAAAAAGTTTAATAATACAAAATCATAAACTATAATTGTGGATAAAAAAAATATTTCAGGGTGAAGAATCGTTGTACACCTTATTTCACTCCAATTTACATCTAGACTTGAACTTAATTAAAATTAAAATAACAATCTATTTCGACATGTACTTCAAGGTATTATCATTGTATATTTATCTATACTTCGTCAAAATTTGATGGCAACAATATTAAAGACAATATGAAAGAACGAAATAGATTATTTCGTTCTTTCATATTGTCTTTAATTTTGTTGCCATCCATCCCCCTGTTCTCAGTTGAAATGCAACAAATAAAATTGTTCTAAACATGTGTGTATGTGTGTATATAAGTCCTATTATCAATTTACAATATTTTTAAAGAATAACATTATGTAGATGAAGTAAGCAGGGAAACTTAAAGGCATAATGACATTTATTTATTTATTTATGCATGTTCACAAGTTTACAATTCATTGAAGTTAACATCACATGAAAAATTAATATTATATAACAAATCATTTTCAATTTTACAATCCATTTGAATTAACTTCACGTGAAAAAGAATATAACATTGTTTTATCAAAGACAAGTTGCAACTAATATACAGTTTGAAGAATGAACACACAACGGTGATGAAACATAAGCAAATAGAGCTTGAATCGTTACAACACCTTTCAAATATGTAATATATGACAAATAAAATTCCTAAAGTTTTGTAGTGAACTATTTACACTATTTACATTAAATTTATAATCCCCATTCACGGTCTGTTTGGCTTAGCCTATAATCAACAATGGCTATATAGTAATTTCATAAGTACGTAGTTTGTCTATTAATTATTATCAAAATTCTGCTTCAGTGTTTCTTCCATCATAAAAGAAAAGGAAAACTTTTCATCCACTTTGCAAAATCATTCTGACTTGAAAGTTTTCTTTGTATACACAATCTATAATTTTCAGGATGTACCTCTTTAAAATTTAGAGAATTATATTATAAGGTAATGAAATAATGGATAATAATTTGATTGGCTGTTTGTAAATTTATTATCAAACTCTTCAATATCAAGTTCCAGTGGAAAGGGGCCCTGAATTTCATCAAATTAGTTTCTTTTATGTCAATATTTGAATTGAAATTGACCACTTTTGATGATTTTCTCCAATGTTGAAGGATTTGTTCAAATTGGTCATGCTACCCCTTTTTACGTATATACAAAGAAATACTTTTATATTCCATTATTGTTGCTTATGTAATAAATTTGATTAGTGTTTCAATTTCTTGTTTTATTCCCTGTTTGAATAGTCTATAGCTCTAGGCCAATATCTTTAATATGATCACCCTAAAGTGAATTAGACATAGTTCATAGTTCATTTTATTTCTTCTTTCACAAACATTTGTACATATAGTATTTCAACAACAAAAGTAACAGGAACAGCAGACTATCAATAAAACAAACATAATTTAAAGTGTAATATCAATATTCAACATACAACTCTCGTCATTAACTAAAGAAATTCTATAAAAAGTTACTTATGTAAGATCATGTTTTGTACATGAAAAAAGAGGAGACCTTATAGAAGCTGGGCTTGTTTGAACAAGATGTAAAAACAAGGAATTTCAAATCTAATTAGGCCTATAATTTTCGAATCCCCAGTAATGTTCATAGATTTTACATGACAAATAATCCTATTAAATGAAATTAAAGAAGCACTTCTCGCAACTGAAAAGAGGCACTTATGAGAATGGAAAAGGAGCACCGATCTGTGTTTAATAGGGGAATCGATCAGGGGTGAAAAGGGGGCATTTATCATAAGGTAAAGGGGCACTTATTTGAAGGAAAAATGGAACACGTGTCAAAATAAAAGGGGCGCTTATCAGAGATGAGAAGGGGCATTTATGAGAAGGGGAAACGGCCTTTAATAAAAAGGAAACGGGTAACTTATCCGAAGAAAAAGGGGCAATTATACGAAGGGAAAAATGGATTGTGTCGAAATGAAAAAGGGCGCTTACCAGAGATAGTGAAAAGGGACACTTACCAGATGTTAATAGGGGCATTTTCAGAGGTGAAAAGGGGTCATTTATGAGAAGGGGAAGGGCTCGTTATAAACAACAATTGGGGGCACTTATCACAACGAAAATGGTCAATGTCAAAATAAAACGGGCACATATCAGATGTGAAAAGGGGCACTTATTAAAAGGAAAAGGGGCACTTGCCAAAGTAATATAGGGCACTCTTCCTATGTTAAAACGGGCACTTTCGGGGAACTTGAAAAAGTGAGAGCACTGTGCCCCCCCCCCCCCCTGCTTATGAAAAACTTATATGAGAATAGAAAAGTAACGACTTGACGAATCAAAATAGTATACATGAAAAAAGGTCTTCCTGAAGGACGTATATTGGTAAGATCAGCGATATTTACCCCCCCCCCCCCCCCTCCAGATAAGCTAATTGCGAGATACCTAAGATTCTTTTATTCACAAGAGGGTGCATTTCGACGACTTCTTCTTCTTCTTCTTCTTCTTCTTCTTCTTCTTCTTCTTCTTTTCATCCTGTTTTATTCCTGCCAATGCTACAGTCTCAAACACTTCTCTGATGCCTTTGTTTTCCTTGGCCGAGCATTCTAGATATGAAATGGCGCCGATCTTTTTTGCAAGGACCCGGGCATCCTCTGTTTTTACCGGTTTCTCATTCTCCTTTAACAATTCTTGTATTGTATCCTTGTCATTTTGAAGATCTTTCTTGTTCCCCACCAAAATGATAGGTGCTTTTGGGAGGTACTTCTTCACCTATTAAAAAAGGGAATTAAACAAATGTACAGACCATTGATAAAATATATATTATGATCTGTATATACTTGCTTCTACTGACTTGATTTCAGACAGCCATAATTATGTTCACTTCCGGTTCATAACTGTTTTGATATTCCTTTCATGCCAAGCAAAGGAAACATGTTAAGAAAAACCGGTTACATTTTTTTTAACCACAGTCCCGTAGTCTACCAATTTCATTAAATGTTTTATTGGTATTGACGGTCCCATGTATTACAATTATAAATTTTGATTTAAAAATATGCTTATTAGGGACATTACTTAGATATTATGTCCCTATAAGAGCTATAAAGCTAAAAGCTATGAGCTATAAGCTAAATCCCTGTCTCTAATGATGTTTAAAATTGCCAACTTTTTAACATTTCAATAAGATGAGATCAACCGTAAAGGGGCTCCCAAGACTCTGACAAAAATATTTGCCCCAGGTTTTCTTTCTTCAAAGATAATTATTGCGATATGTTTTTTTCCAATGGGGTTTGGGTCAGGTTTAGGGTCAGGGTCAGGGGCGGATCCAGCCGACGGCAGGGGAGGGAGCCAAAGAGGGGGCCCAATTCGTGAGAAAATATTTAGCGGCGAAACAGCCAGCCGGTGAATAAGCGGGAGGGGGGGGGGGTAGTGAGCTCCTCCCCCCCCCCCCCTGGGTCCGCCACTGGTCAGGGTTGTGGTTAGGTTTAGGCCTAATTAGTGGTGGGTTACCCTTTAAATATCGCTAGATCGACTGGACTAATAGTGTTTGGTCCAGGGTTGAAGATAAGGATGTCGGTTAATCTACGCTAGGATATTGACCCGCGGAGAACCATTAAGTCTCACCTCTGGTATCCAATCCTCTGAGATGTAGTACAAACTGGTGGGTGAATCAAATGAAAAGCAAAGAACTACAACGTCCGTCTTGGGGTATGCGGTGTGAGTTCTCATTCTTTCATAATGCATTGATTGACTTGGTGTATCCCATATTCCCAACTCAACCTAGTAATCGTGATAAATGAGACGGGTTACAATCAAATGCTTTATTTAGTAAATACCTAACAATTTCCTAAAGGTTAGTGTGAAAGTTGCACGATTTACGTACATAGATTTACAGAAATGCAGTCATGATGTTAAAATGGGTAGATACTATTCTTAATTTGTATCTGATTTCACGTAGCTTGGTTTCAGTGTAAAGCAAACTAAGGCATATTGTGAACAGAACACTGCAACGTGTTAATATCAGATTATCGTCGGAGCCAATTCAAATTTTGAGGGAGTGAGATTTTAAATGTTATCAACAAATATTTTCCTTTAATAACCATGCACACTGAAAAAAATTAAAGTTTGTAAACTTTATTTCTATTGTAGGTGCCAGTTTCTCAGCTGTGGGGGACACAGAGGCTTGTCCCCCCCCCCCCCTCCCAGACACACACACACACAAAATGGAAAAGGACAAAGAGATTGCGGGACGAGGAGAGGAACGAACGTCCAAGCTCGATGGCTTATTCTTGCTCGTGCTATAATGCATCCACCTCATAGACCGGTGCCCCCAACCCCGCCCTATCCACCAGTGCCCCCTTAATGGCTAGACCCACCGACAATTGTCTTTCTGTTTGTTTGTTTTTAATTTTTAGTTATTCATACTCTGACTTCTCCACCGCTCAGCTGCACTTAGCTGAGTTTGTGTAAACGTACCTTTTTGCCATTTACTTCTATGCAAGACGTTGCCTCCATTTCAGCCTTCGAGATGTATACATCTCGAGGGTCGAATCTGTCTTTGACGAATGCAGTTTGGAGACTTGTTTTCCCGCATTGGCTCCCAACTATGGACACATCTGTCCTGATAGTAGCCATTCTCTAGTTCAACACTGAAAGAAAATAACACAAATTATAACACCAGGCAGTTATTATTAGGCCTACCTATATATTCGTCACGCTTATGTTGAAATATAATATACTGTATATTAAAGTCAGATTAGATTTATCTGTTTGAATAATAATTGGTAAGAATTAAGCAGAACTTTGAAGAAGAGAAGAAAAAAGAAGAGGAAGAGGAAAAAGAAGAAGAAGCAGAAGAAGAAGGAGAAGAACAAGAAAACGAAGAAGAAGAAGAAGAAGAAGAAGAAGAAGAAGAAGAAGAAGAAGAGGAAGAAGAAGAAGAAGAAGAAGAAGAAGAAGAATAATAAGGAGAAGAAGGTGAAAGAGAAGCAGGAGAGGCAGAACTGAAGCAGAGGAAAAGAATGAGAAGAAGAAAACGAAGAATAAGGAGAAGAAGGTGAACGAGTACAGAGGAGGAGGAGGATGAGGAGGAGAAGAAGACAAGCTTAGAGGCAAGATGGAACAACAATGAAATACAGCATCAAAATAGTTCAATACGGCTCTTAAACGGTACGAGCTTCACTGACCCCCCCCCCCCCCTTTAATTTACAAACCTCCCTCACTCAAATCGTGAAATTCAGAAAGAAACATTGAGTACTTTATTATACTCACCAATAAAAGTTGTAATGTAAGGCATAATGAAAAACATTTGTGGAAATCAGCCCATGTCCATTGCAATGTTAGCGGTACAGATTGAGTATGTTTCAAACACAATCGGGACTGAACGGAAATATTTCGAAATAACCGTTATGCCTACAATTCCGTGGACACTATTCAAACGCGATGAGTGCAATCGTTTTATATACCTTTGCACCCAACGTTTGCAATCTAAAAATAGACGAGCTCTATATACTTAGTACCGGTACTAATAATTATATGGTTCAAAGAACATGCAAAAGATGTACGAAACACTGAGATACAATAGCAGGGAAACTTCAAGGGCATAATAACATTAAATTTATAATCCCCATTTGCGGTCTGTTTTGGCCTAGCCTAATCAACAACGGCTATTAATTAAATAAGTATGTAGTTGGCTATTAATATTTATTATCAAAATCCTGCTTCGGTGTTTTCTTCCATCATAACTCCCAAAGAGAAAACGGAAAGGAAAAGGAAAAGTTATCATCCACTTTGAAAATCATTCCAACTTGAAAGTCGGTTCTTCTTATACATAATCAATAATTTTCAGGATGACCCTCTTTAAAAAATTGTTTTATAAGGTAATGAAATAACAGGTAATAATTTGATTGGCTGTTAGTAAATTTGTCGTCGATCTTTACACTATCAAGTTTCAGTGACATATTATAAGTCCCTGAGAAATCGAGATTTGATTTGTAATTCACCACTTTTGATGATTTTGATGATTTTTGATGACTTTTGATGATTTTATCCCATGTTGAAGGATTTTTTTGAATGTGTCATGCTGCCTCTTTTTATGTATAAAAAGAAATACTTTTTATATTCCATTATTGTTGCTTATAGTTATATGTAATAATTTCAATTACTGTCTATTTGTTTTATTCCCGGTTTGAATGGTCTATATCTTATAATCACCCTTAAGTGAAGAAGACATGTAAAAACAAGGACTTTCTAATCTTATTAGGCTTATAATGTTCTAATCCCCAGTGGTGTTCATATATTTTAATTGAAAAATGATCTCATATCAAAGACAAAAAGAAAAAATATCGCAACAAAGCATCGCCTGACACGCTTTGCAGCATTACTATCAATTTTGTCAAAATGTGAACAGCGCCATCTCGGAATAGGTATTATCATAGCCTGCATGCAATAGCTGTATGAGTCACTGACACAGTATACACACCCAAATATCACCCATTCTGTTTTCGGCAGTTTTGTGTTCTATTCTTAGACATTCGATCAATTCTATTTCAACGCGTATAATATACCATGTAATGTTCTTGCTTTTTAATTTCTTTCATTATTATGCATGTTTATACAGAAAATATAATATCAAATCATAAACTATAAATTGTGGATGAAGAAAAAAATATCAGGGTGAAGAATCGTTGTACACCTTATTAAACTCCCATTTACATCTAAAACTTAATTAAAATTAAAATAACAACCTATTTTGACATGTACTTCAAGGTATTACCATTGTCTATCTATCTATACTTCATCAAAATTTGATGGCAACAAAATTAAAGACAATATGAAAGAACAAAATAGAATATTTAATATTCTATTTCGTTCTTTCATGTTGCCTTTAATTCATATTCTATTTTGTTCTTTCATGTTGTCTTTAATTTTGCTGCCATCCATCACCCTGTTCTCAGTTGAAATGCAACAAATAAAATTGTTCAAAACATGTGTGTATGTGAGGGTATATAGGTCCTATTATCAATTCACAATATTTTTAAAGAATAACATTATGTAGATGAAGTGAGCAAGGAAACTTCAAGGGCATAATAACATTTAATCCCCATTCACGGTCTGTTTTGGCCTATAGCCTAATCAACAATGGCTTTTATCCTTAGTAATTTGATAAATATGTAGTTGGTCTATTACTTATCACAATTCTGCTTCAGTGTTTTCTTCCATCATAACTCTATAAAAGAGAAGATGGAAAGGAAACGAAAACTTTCCAGTTCATTTTGCAAAATCATTCGGACTTGAAACTCAGTGTTCTTATGCACAATCTATATTTTTAAAGATGACCCTCTGTTATATAGAATTATATCATAAGGTATACACAATAACAGATAATAATTTGATTGGCTGTTAGTAAATTTGTCATCAAACTGTACACTATCAAGTTTTTGTGAAAAGGGCCCTGAATTTCAGTAAAATAATGTGCTTTTAACTAGAAGTCGAGATTTGAAATTGAATTATAGAATTGACCACTTTTGATGATTTTGATAATTTTTGATGAGTTTTGATAATTTTCTCCCATGTTGCAGGATTTGTCAAAATTGTTCATGCTGCCCCTTTTTATGTATATAAAGAAATACTTTTATGTTCCATTATCGTTGCTTATAAAATAATTTTAATTACTGTTCATTTGTTTTGTTCCCAGTTTGAATAGTTTATATTTATTGGCCTAAAGTGAAGAAGACATGTAAAAACAAGGACTTTCAAATCTAATTAGGCCTACAATGAATGTTCTAATCCCAGTGATGTTCATATATTTTACATGCAAAATGATCTTATATCAAAGACAAACAGAATACATCGCAATAGATGTGAATGTGATTAAAACATCTTTATTCTGTAATGTTCAAACTGTCTAAAACTTGGAAGATTTCGTAATTTCTCTTTCAACCAATGAAAGAGCTATCCCGGTGCTATTTTTAGAATGCACGGTACAACGTATAAATACCACCGACCTCGAGTGAGATGTTCACAGTAGACGCGTACAGAGAATAAGCGCTGCATAGGTTAACCAGCTCATGGATTCGATTGTCAAACGGATAAATTTGGATTTAACACAAGAATTTGAGCACAATAATTAAGCTATTATATTTTTGATGCCCCCGTAGCTTGCAGTTGCAACTTTTTGGTGAGTTTTAAGCACTTTCTTGTATTTATTGCTGTTACTTTAGTTACGTGTGTTAATTATCGAAGAATTTTTCGGAAGGTCGAATTAAGGCAAGTTTAGGATTTCGATTTCTGCAACGGCACCGGGCGGACAGATACACCACCGTTGCATTTGCCTAGACTAGGCAAGAGCCTTTGTCATCGGCTGCAAAGCTGCACCGGGTCTAGTCCGTCTCCGGTGGCGGTGGTCGATGCATGGTGGTAGATGGTGTGATACTACACAACCTCTGCTCACCTACTAACTCCGGGAAGCTCCAACACCGGCGCGCGCCGGTGTTGGAGCTTCCCGGAGTTACTCACCTACATGTGTGTGTAACTTGATTATGTTGACTTGAAATTGACAAGGATTTTCTATTGTATTTCTTTTAATTCTTAATCAGGGCCCTGTGTTATAAGATAAAGTAAAGAGTTGCGATTGATTAAAAATCTTTCGCAAATTAAAAAGTAATAAAAACTGTGCGCTTGCTCTAGATTTTCTAGACCCTAACTCCGGGAAGCTCCAACGCCAATTGGCGTCGGAGCTTCCCGGAGTTAACTAGACCTAGACCAAATTTTGTTATCTCTTTCGTTCGTTAGCCTCTTAGGGTCGGCTTCTCTCTTTAGAGACAGAAGCCGGCCATAGGGTCTGCTGTCAATAAAACAGCCACCAAACTTTGGACTAAAAAAAATAGGAAAATGTCATTTTAGACCCTCTAGATTTAGATCTAGATCTAGATCATATATAAAGGGGCAGCATGAACAATTTTGACAAATCCTTCAACATGGGAGAAAATCATCAAAAGTCATTAAAAATCATCAAAAGTGGTCAATTCCATTTCAATTTCAAATCTCGACTTCTAGTTTAAAGCACATTATATTCATGAAATTCATTTTAGCAGATTCATATCCGATACATTTATTCTCGAAAATTAGGCCTAGACTCTAGGTTAGTATACATGTGTACATCGGTTTCACTTACCAGATTGACTGTATAATGCATTTAAGGGACTTTTTCTGGATTTTCTTCTTCGAAATTGAACTCCGTGTTGAAATTCTTGCAGCCTTATTTTAAACTGTTGGCTTTGCTGTCAATGGATGACGTCATCTTCCTTCGTGTGCCATAGGAAGATGATCTCATTAGATTTTGAAGTACATCTATGTACATTAGGTAGGTCAATGGTCTTTGAGGTCAATTTCCAATAGGAAGATGATCTCATTAGATTTTGAAGTACATCTATGTACATTAGGTAGGTCAATGGTCTTTGAGGTCAATTTCCAAAATTCCAGGTATTACATTTTTTTTTTTTTAATTACATTGTAGCCTCGCTATCGTGATATCGAACCAACAATAGAGGTAATGTACAGGGCAGCGTCTCACAAAACCGTCATACATGTACATGTAAGTACAAGTTCACAGACATCCATTAAGTTTAACACGCGTTTCAATGGGATGTCGGTGAACTTGTACTTATGACGGTTTCATGAAACCTACCAAGCTTCAAACAAGGTGATAGTATGAATCACTATAGGATGACTATCTAATTCGATTTTGCAGTAAAGCAGGTCAAAGGTTGAGGGTCATAGAGGTCAGTATATGAAATGTCATGCTTTAGCTTTATTTAGAAGTAATATTTAAACTTAAAGTTCATATTACATGTGTATCTCTAATCCTAATCCTAACCCTACAACTAGCGCTGTAGTCAAACGTTTAACCGTCCGGTATCCGACCGCCCATGGCGGATTCCGTTTTCAATTGGACGGTTTCGTTTTTCGTTTTTTTTTTTTTTTTTTTTTTTTTTTTTTTAAATATATATATATATATACGGTATATAAGTTTCGATTTATGCCCCTCCACCTGGCACTATGCCTGGCAATGTCTCTCAGCTCAGTAATCTGTGTGTTGACTCACCACTCCGAAACTAGAACAACACTCCAATTTGTCTGTCATCTTGGATTGAAAGTAATCTTTGTAATAGATCTCAATATGTAGTTTATAATAATAATTCATCCAACTTTTACACACGGCGTACCACAAGGTTCTATCCTAGGTAGGTCCTCTACTGTTTTTAATTTACATTAATGATCTTGCATATTCTTCTAAAAACGACATTGTTACTATTATTTGTGACAAGTTCACAAGCACAATTCGGCGCCTTCAAATGCAGCTCGTAGTTAAATGAAAGTCAAAAAAAAAAAAAAAAAAAAATGTTTTTTTTTTTTATTTTTAATTTTTTTTTAATTTTTTTTTTAAATCTTGTTATTTATATATTTTTTTTTAATAATTTTTTTAAAAAATTAATTAAAAAAAAAAATTGTTTAACCGAAAACCGTCCGGTTTTGACTACCGGTTAAACGGAATTGGAGATATCCGTGATGTTACAGCACTACCTACAACTGTATGTGTTGGCAGTCCATGTAACCGTTAAATGATGTTTCTTTTCCGTTTTCCTCACACAGGGCGAGATTTTACCGATTCACCGAAACAAAATAATATGGCTGCGATTAGGAAAAAGTTGGTCATCGTTGGAGATGGTGCTTGTGGAAAGACGTGTCTGTTCATAGTATTTAGCAAAGACCAGTTCCCTGAAGTCTACGTCCCAACAGTATTTGAGACCTATGTAGCTGATATAGAAGTAGATAGCAAACAGGTGAGATGTTTTTACTTATCATTTGATTCTTACATTTATGTAGTCATGCTGTCCACAGAATCATGCAAGGAACAGTTTATGAATGTCTAGTCGTTACATCTTTACTGTACTGGTATGCAAATTATGTCTGTAGTGTAACTTCAACTTAATTTTTGTAAACTGTGACAAAGGGAAAATAGTAAGTAGAAGAAATCAAATGCAGAAAAAATGCACATAAACATGTACATTGTATACAGTCAAACCTGCAATGACCACCTGACCCACCTGTCTACAATGACCACCTGACCCACCTGTCTACAAAGACCACATTTTGTTTGTTTCCCTTGAAAATGGTTTCTCATTGAAACATGTACTTAAGGAACCTGTCTACAGGTCGCTATTGACAGGTTTGACTGTACATGTACATACTTACATGTACATGTACAATACTGGTTCACTGTAATTGTAAAATAAATACTACAGATGAATAAACTTGAGTGATGACAATCATGGTGATGAATGATGAGGAACTTAAATTGGAAAGCATTTTTCTCTTGAATCACTTCCCCAGGAACGATGCAGATTGCAGACCTGTTTATGTTTTCAGTTACTGTAAACGTGGTAATAGTGCTTTATTTTTCACAGATTTTGCGCTAAAGTCAGTGTCCACGAATATATAAGCATGACTTAAATGTTTTGAATGGGCAGAATTGCGTGCAAACGGTGCAACGCAAGTTTAAGAACCCGCAAATATGTTTTGAGGTCGCTCAGTGCGAAAAATTAATCATGCGAAAATAACAGCGTTTACAGTATGATGAATACTCAATGAAAATTATATTACATATTGATCATACTCCATGGTTGGTACAGTACATGTGGGAAGAGCTATGTGGCCCACACCCATGATACACTAATCCATGTATCTCGTATCAAGGGCATACAGTGTAGATGTTAGACAGCTACAAAAGTAGATACTACATCTACATGTACGACTGTATGTATAGCTGGAATGTGTCTTTGTCTTAAACTTGATGCAGCATGTTTAATTGATGTACCAGTACTCGTATTATTATTATTATTTTTGTAAGAGTTTTCTCATACATGTATCATGAGGTAAAGAAGAAGAAAAAACAGTACAGTACTTTTCAACCTTGAGTCATATAATGTGAATATGATTAGAAAAGAAAGGAATAAAAAGGAAGAAGAACTATAACAGAGAAGTGAATACTGAAATGATGTCGAACGGTGAGCAGCCAAGACAAACAATGTACATGTTTATTGGTCATGAACTTGTATGATATTTTTTGGATTTTGTTGTTGGAAAAAAGGATAAATTGATGTAACATGAAAAATTAACCAACTCTTTTCCTTTCTTTCTTTATTTTGTCCAGGTTGAATTAGCATTATGGGATACAGCAGGTCAGGAAGACTACGACAGACTGAGACCGCTCTCATATCCAGACACAGACGTTATACTCATGTGCTTTTCAATTGACAACCCAGACAGTTTGGAGAACATCTCGGAGAAATGGACACCAGAGGTAAGACCAACAAAAATGTTTTGCATCAATCATTAGACAAAAGGTTTAATTGTAATACTCTGTAGATTATAGGTTTACAATTTCTACTTAAAATATAATATGTGAATTAGAGGTATTGAGGTACATGTACATTTTTAGATGGGGTCGTCTGTAGCCGCCCTGTAATAATTTAAGAATTGCATGGCCGGTACTTGTACTGATATTTAGTGAGGTGGTCAATTTTTAATTTCTAATACATAATCTCTTTCGTTTTATGACAAATATATAAGAAACTACTTTTTATGATACAATACCTTTAGATGTACTTGTAGCACGGTTGAGGATATTCAAATTCAACTTCTTTATCTGGTCATGAATTTAAACAGATTTATAGGGGTAAAAAAGAATGATCCTGAAGGTCTTTTTAGTTGTGAAATTTTGTGTAATACTGTTCTCTCTTTCATCTCTTCCTGTCCTGTCTAGGTCAAGCATTTCTGTCCCAACGTGCCCATCATCCTGGTGGGTAACAAGAAGGACCTTCGTAACGACGACAACACGAAGATGGAGCTGCAGCGGACCAAGCAGACCCCCGTCACGTACGACGAAGGTCACCAGATGGCGGTCAAGATCAATGCTGCCCGCAAGTACATGGAGTGTTCGGCCAAGACCAACGATGGGGTGAGGGAGGTCTTTGAAACGGCCACAAGGGCAGCACTGCAGAGCAAGAAGTGCAAGAAGAAGCTTTCATGCAAGATCTTCTAAGACATCGTGTAAGATCTTCTAAGACATCGGACAATGATCAAACTGTGTCAGTCAAACTAAGCTTTTATTATTAAAAGGCACATGTTTCAGTAAACTTTGGAGCTATTGAAGTGAGCGTGTACATGCAGGAATTTTTCAAGAAGACAATAGGAGGGATGTGTACATTGCAGGAAGAGCATATGGACCAGATGCATTTACCACAACATAACTCTACATTGAAGATGCGACCCGCGGTGACCTCAGATACCAAGGTCGCACTGGAGTTTGTGAACTCTACTACACCTCGTGGCTAGTGTCTTGAGATTTTTACATAGATCTTCAGGCGGATGTAACCATTTTCTTTGTAGAGATAATTTGGCCAGCTGAGCTCTCTCTCATGTATTACTACGTCTAATTATCCAGAGATTTAAAAAAAAATAGAATAGACTGTAGGCCTAGTAAATGGAACAGCTTTTCTTTCTGGGATGAGTGTTTCACATTGAGTTTAGTACCTGGAAATAAGTTAATTTTCTTGTGTATCATTTTAAGCAGTCAAGCTTGATGGGCATCCATGATGTGATAAAGCAAAGCACTAAATATGCAATATAGATTTGTAATTATTTCAATTGTGAAACACAGAATATTGTCTGTTGAGAGCCAGAAGAGTATTATTGCCTCTTTTAAACATATTCGTATGAGAGGGAATCAACACCTTTTCGGCTCTGAACCAAAATTATGCTCTGTTGCTTAATACTCTCTTCTCCAGTCTTGATGTAAAATGATTATCCTCTGTTGAGAGCCAGAAGGAAGTAAACTCTGTACCGGTATAAAAAGGATACGAGTTAACAACCTTCTAGCTCGTTTGAGCAGGCGATATGTTCCTGTATGCAAAGACACCGATTGCAACAGCTCTAGTATTTTTCTTAAGAAATGGTAATTCATAAGAAAGTTACACAAAAGTCATGTAGAGTGTATGTATACAGTATATATGTAGGGAAGGCTCCTTTTGTTTTCCTCCCAGTTTCCAAAGTTAATTAGGATTCTTAGTATTAATGGTGATTCACTACGTAATACTTATGGAATTGATTGTGGACGCTTTCATGTTTGAAACTAAGCAATACAAACTCAACAACAAGAGCATTATGGAAATGATAAGAGAAATAAGCTAAAAAATGCTACTGTGAATGGCATATTCTTGTAAATTATCAAAAGAGTGTGTGTGTGGGTGTGTGAGAGAGAGAAAGAGAGAGAGATTGACATCCTTTTCAAGTGTGCCTACATGTATATTGTAATGAAGCGACCTTCCGAAAATTGCCTTATTAAAAATGTTTTTTTCTTAATACATGATATTCTTTTTTTTCACAATGTGCCTTTTCAAACTGAAATGCCATCATGAGATTTTATTGTGTGTAACTTTTGCAATTGATAATTTGTTAAGAAATTATTCAGGGTTTTGGGAGGTGAAATTTTTGTACATTTTCTTTCAGCTGTGATGGGTGTATGTTCTTTACATTGCCAAGAGGTGAAAAAGGGGGAATTTCTTTGCCAACGCTTTCACTTGTGTTTTTGCTTGTTTTCTATTTTCTTGTTGTAAAGTATAAAAATACACAGTACATGGTAACTATGGAAACACGATCTGAGTGTAATCTATACAATATACAGTGTACATTATGTGGTGGAAGATGACTGCATCTTGGTGCCTTTTTGGTTTTCTTCCATTTGTCTCAAACTGTTCAAGGCTCGTATGAAAAAAACTACAACTGCTTCAAAGATTGTCATAGCGAATGTACATACATGTATGGCATTGAACATTATGATGCATTTTGCAATTAATAAATGTTTAGTAAATCAGAGATCTTGAATGGCAAACTTACTCGCGGTCTAGCAGATTCAATTTCTTGACAAACTGCGATAAATGTATACTGTACATGTACATACATGTACAAGTATTCTCCAATATTTTGTGTGCAGGATGAAAAAAGTCACCAAAGAGACAGAAAAGTTGCATCTGGGCCCTGTTTCACAAAACTTGTTATCAATAACAAATTTGCCTTAAGCCGATCATATGCTACGGTTTTAGTAGCTTATAACATTGATATCAAGTTTTGTGAAACAGGGCCCTGATCTTTGAGCTCCTACCCTAGTGGTTCTGTAGATGTCTTTCATTACATTTTGTACAAACAAAAATTCAGTATTTCTATTTCATGATGCAGTGCCTTGGTACAAGCTGGTAATTCTAATTTTTCGTACTTGCACATTTTGGATCTCAATATTATACTAAGCAGTAATGACTTATGAGGACCCTTAAAAATGCAAAAAGTACCATTCATTGTAAGCTACATGTAGTTTTAGTCATTATCCCTTATTAGTACAAGTTTAATTTGTGTCATGTACATGACTGTACTAGATATTGAAATCACAAGATATTTGCTGAGGGGAGGTCGTCATGCAGTGATCTTTTCAAAAAAATTCAAAAGTTCATAACAAGAAGGCATGTTAATTACCTAGTACAAGTCTTGTCAATGCATATATTTATACAATTATCTGTTATTATTCTTTTCAATTGTAAGCTCCAATGATAACACTAATATTGTCTTTCAAGTTATCATCAAAAGTCCAGACTTGTAATAAAAACACTAGAAATTTTCAAATGTCAATGCCTTCAAATTTTCATGAGTCTTCACAAAACATTTTGCTGTTGCCAAGAGCATCAATGTATCACTTTGGTGATTTGTATATACTGTATGCATATATTGGAAGGTGAAATTTGATGGTTATGAATATATTTTGCGTATAAGCTGCCTGTTGTTAGCCTGTGTATTGTAGTCTGATCTGCCTTTTAGACACTCACAATGCCCGATACAAGGTCAACAAAGGCCCTCATCAAGGAAATTCTTTTGAAGGATGAAGACATTCTCAAAGTGATAAAGGAGAGCTGGACATTCTACTTCATGTGCAATAATTGATTTTATTCATAAGGTAGCCTCTGCAATAGATGATAATGAAGTTTTGCTTGGATTGTTTTTAGACCTTAGTAAGGCTTTTGACACGTTAGACCATCATATACTGTTGGTGAAATTATATCAATGTGGAATAAGGGGAATCGGTTTAGATCTTTTTAAAAGTTATTTGTTACATCGTCATCAATTTGTTTCTATTGCTAATGTAAAATCAAATTACCAAGAAATCAAATGTGGAGTACCTCAAGGATCCATATTAGGGCCATTATTGTTTATTTTATATATCAATGATCTTCCTAGTGTGTCGAGAATTTTAAAATCAATTTTATTTGCCGACGATACAAGCATTTTTTTATTCCATCAAAATTTACAATCACTTCAAGATATATTTAATCGAGAAATTAAGTTAATAAACACATGGTTTTCTGTAAATAAATTGTCAATTAATAAAGTAAGACACATTATATGATTTTTACTAATAAAAAATGTGACACTGATTCTATTAATATTCGTTTGTGTAATACAGAAATTAAACAGGTCTCTTCACTTAAATTTCTTGGCATAACCATTGATAATAAGTTGAAATGGACTGATCATATAAATGCTGTTTGTAATGTTTTATCGAAAAATATTGGTGTTAAATCATTTCCTAAATGTATATTGAAGATGATATATAACAGTTTGATATTACCATTTTTGTATTATGGAATACTTGCATGGGGGAATGCACATGAAACCCATATTAGGAAAGTGATTTTATTGCAAAAACGTGCAATTCGTACTATTTGTCATACTTCTTATCTTGCCCATTCACATCCACTTTTTAAAGAAATGAAAATATTGAATTTTACTGATATGTATAATTATCAATGTGCAATATTTATGTTCCAGTGCTATTTACAAATCCTTCCCAAATCACTTTTAAAACTTTTTATACTAAATTGTAATATACACCACTATAGTACTAGAAATGCTGAGAATTTTCACTTGCCACTTGTGCATACAACTTCATATAAACAGTAATATTTAATGGACCTTGCTTATGGAGTACTATACCTCGTAAAATACGTGAATTGAAATTTGTTAACACTTTCAAATGTAAATACAAAAAATACTTGATGGACGTATATTGATATTAGCTACAGATTTTAACGTTTGTTAAATTCATTATATTTTACATGTAATTGTTGTTTGTTTCACTTTTTATTACAGCTTAACTTTTTATATTTGATTAATTGGTCAGCCGCATACAAGGACCACTTCCTTTCTGGCTGCTACCAGCATTAGCAATTTCCTTTGTATTATTCATGTTTGTAAATTGATTCTGTGTATTTCTGTGTTTATCTATGTTAGTAATTGTAATTGTGTGAAACTTTGTATACTGCTTTTGTTTTACCCTGTATTTTTTTATTGCTTGGCAAAATAAATTGAATTGAAATTGAATTATGAGGTTGTAGATAAGACACAAAAAAGAAAAAAATATATTCATTAAATTGTTGATAAAAAATGATATTCTATGTTTTGTTTTGTTGTCATGGTGAGTGTGTTTGTGTGTTAACCATAAATGAATAGGACATCCTGTTGTTGGGTGTTGCCACTCAATATTGTTCTGTCAGATAAGTATATGATTAGGATTAGTCATATACTCGTATAGAATGACAGAAGTTGTTTTTTCTTCCGGAACATATTTGAAACAGAGTACCTTTCATGAGTTCACAAGGGATATGTTTGAAGTTTGTGTATGACATGTATATACTGTAGTTGGGTGTGGTACATGTACATGGTATACAAAACTTGTTTTGTTACTTTCACTATTAGTTGGGAAGTGGGAATGAATAAGAATGGACCCAACAAACAAAACATCAAACTAAATAAAGCGATACAAGAGAAAAGAGGGTAGGGTTGATGGGATCTTAATACATTCGTAAAATAGTGCCAAATAATGCTTAGAATCTGAATGATATATTTTGCTACCCACTTTTCAAACAAACGAGTGTATTTTCGGAAAGTGATGGAATGCCTGTACATGTATGTGGTTAAGAAACCAAACAAATTACAGGAAGTTTAAACAGCAGGAACGCATGACACATTTTTTCACTCTGGTACTCCCCAATTTTTTGCACTCCCTTGATTTTGAGGCATTTAAATTTAAACTAAAATGCAATCCAATGAAATGTATATATATTCTGCTGAGTGCAAATTGCATTCTGACTTTTGGGTGAATGTATTAAATAGCTCATCGCCAAGTTAACTAATTTAAACACATTTTTTAAATGGGTCTATTTATTGTTGCTATGTCAGACAACTTTAAGGGCTGTCAAGGACAAGTTATGTTCAAGAAGTATCCTTAAAATTTGAAAACAATAGTAAATTGGTCTATTGTATCTGGAATTACAAAGATATTCATATTGGAGAATATATAGTGTACTAGAACACAGGTGTATAACGAAAGAGAGAGAGAGAGAGAGGGAGAGAAAGAGTGAGAGGGAAAGAAAGGGAGAGAGAGAGAGTGAGAGGGAGAGAAAAGGGAAACTGAATTCAGACAATTAGGGCTTATTAAGAGTCGAAAACGGTACAGCGAATCGTCTTCTATCTCTAATAATTTAATGAAACGTCAAAGCTTCCGCGCTTCGCGCGGGAGGGGGGGGGGGGGGAGGGAAAACTTCATTGAGACAATTAGGATTAAAGTCGAGAACGGTACAATAAATCGTCTTCTTTTCCTAATAATTTAAGGAAATGCCTAAGCTTAACGCCTAACACCCACACACCCCGTAATGATCGAGCGCGCTTCGCGCGCTCTTTAAGTGATTCGCTTGCTCACTACCGCCCTCCCTAAAATAAGATTCTATCTCCGCGCCTGCATTAAAATATATAGCTTTGATGCTGACTCAGTTGACGAAATTATTCGTAAATTTAAGTCGTCGAGGAAAATGACCATTTGCCCATACGCAAGTACTATAGATAGTCCATAGGAAAAACAATTTAGCCTTTGTGTTCTATTCTTAGACATTCGATCAATTCTATTTCAACGCGTATAATATACCAAGTAATGTTCTTGCTTTTTAATTTCTTTCATTATTATGTGTTTATACAGAAAACGTTAATGGGCTTAACATAATATAAAATCATAAACTATAAATTGTGGATGAAGAAAAAAAATATTAGGGTGAAGAATGGTTGTACACCATATTTCACTCCCATTTACATCTAGAATTTACTTAAAATTAAAATAACAGCCTATTTTGACATGTACTTCAAGGTATTATCATTGTCTATCTATTTGTACTTCGTCAAAATTTGATGGCAACAAAATTAAAGACAATATGAAAGAACGAAATACTATTCTATTTCGTTCTTTCATATTGTCTTTAATTGTGTTGCCATCCATCCCCCTGTTCTCAGTTGAAATGCAACACATAAAATGTTTCAAAACATGTGTGTATGTGTGTATATAGTTCATATTATCAATTCACAATAGTTTTAAAGAATAACATTATGTAGATGAAGTAAGCAGGGAAACTTAAATGCATAATGACATTAAATTTATAATCCCCATTCACGGTCTGTTTTGGCTTAGCCTATAATCAACAATGGCTATAAAGTAATTTGATAAGAACGTACTTGGTCTACATAATTATTATCAAAATTCTGCTTCAGTGTTTTCTTCCTTCATAAAAGAAAAGGAAAACTTTTCATCCACTCTGCAAAATCAAGATTTGAATTGAGATTTGTCATGTTACCCCTTTTTACGTATACAAAGAAATACTTTTATATTCCGTTATTGTTGCTTATGTAATAAATTTAATTACTGTTTTAATTACTTGTTTTATTCTCTGTTTGAATGGTCTATAACTCTAGGCCTATCTCTTTAATATAATCACCCTAAAGTGAATAAGACATAGTTCATAGTTCTTTTTATTTATTCTTTCACAAACATTTGTACAAATAGCTTCTTTTTTTTAAGTATCAGGAACAGCAGGTTATCAATAAAACAAACATAATTCAAAGTGTAATATTAATCTTCAACATACAACTCTCGTCATTAACTAAAGAAATTCTATAAAAAGTTACTTATGTAAGATCATGTTTTGTACATGAAAAAAAGAGGAGACCTTATGCTTGTTCGAACAAGATGTCAAAACAAGGAATTTCAAATCTAATTAGGCCTATAATGTTCGAATCCCCAGTAATGTTCATATACTTTACATGACAAATGATCTTATTAAATGAAATTAAAGAAAAGGTTGCTCTTATAGTCGCTTTAAATTAGGGGATACTCTAATGGAAAACAAAAAAGGGAAAATTTGTCAAAAGGATAATGGACATCTATTAAAAAAGAAAGGAGCACGTGACAGAGTAAAAAGGGCAATTATCAGAGGTGAAAATGGGGCACTCCTCGCACCTGGAAGAGGGCACTTACCAGAGATTTGTTTTTCTTGTCCTCTTACCGAGGTGTTTTATTTCACATATTTCACATTTCATATATATTTACATCAATTTACATTTTTAAAAAATAAAAAAATACAAAAGTAATTAAATAAATAGTTATAACCTTAACATTTCTTGAAAAATTTCTTTGTGTTTCGTCAATAAATACTTTGTTTATTTGCTATGTAATATCGTAGTTTTAATTTAAAATTAATGAACAGACTTTTACTATTGAACTCTTTACCATCACACCGAAGTGTAATATACATTGTCCTAAAATTAACATGAAGTTTATCACAAAGTTTTCCCTTTTTTCAATAGAATAACCTATAACTAATGCTTTTTCATTAATATCTATTTGTTCATGAAAGTAATTATAATATAAGTTTTCAATGATTTTCCAAAAAAATTCTAACCTGTTTACATTTTAACAAGACATGAGTAGTTTCTGTTTCTTTACATATATCACACTGGTCATTTTCCATTATACGCCATATGCATAAATTATGTTTTGATGGAAATATTATGCAATATTTTAAAATTAACATGCTTTATCATATTATTTCCTATTTGTTGAAAATTAAAATTGAATGCTTTCTGCCAATTAAAAGAAAGAGGAAAGTTCAAGTAATATTCCCAGCAACATGTAACATTTGGTTTTTGAAGTTTTTGTTTCAGGAGGGATAAATAAAAATGTTTCGTCTTGAAACTAGATATATCAACAAAATCCCCTGTAGCTACTTCGATTACATATGAATCGTTTTGTTTACTACTTAATTGAACCTTCTTTAGAACGTATAATTTATTTAACCAATAGCATGGGAAACATTTCTTCAATTTTGCGTATTCGAACTCAAATAATAATTGATGAATACCAACTTTACTATTTAACAGAATCGAGTCTATCCAACTACCATTTGTAATCACGTGCTGTACTGTACAAATTCCATCTACGTACCACTTTGAAAACAATAATATAGAATTTTAAAATTTAATATGACTGTTTTTCCATAATATCTCCTCTTCTATTACTGTTACCTCAACTAAACCTCAATATTTGAATTTTGACCATGCAACAAGAAGATTTTGATAAAACTCTGACAGTCCATTTTGTATACACAGCATTTTCATATCTTTCTTATTCAAATTATATCGTAAAATATCTGGAAAAATTCCAATCTTTTCAATCCAATATCTGAATTTTCCACCTACGAGTTTGTTCATCCAATAATTTGCTCACCAGAGATGAAAATAAGAGGCATTTATGAGAATGGAAAAGAGGCATTTGTCGAAGGAAAAGGAACACCTATAATATTTTAATAGGGGCATTTAATAGAGGTAAAAAGGGGCATTTATTACAAGGTGATTGAAGGGACTCTTATAAAAGAGGAAAAAGGGCACTAATCAAAAGCGAAAGGTGTCTTTATTACAAAAGACAAGAGGCACTTGTCAAGCAAAAAGGGCAATTATCAGAAGTGAAAAGGAGCACTTCTCGCAGCTGAAAAGAACCACTCATGAGAATGGAAACGGAGCACCTATCTGTGTGTAATAGGGGAATTGATCAGGGGTGAAAAGGGGGCATTTGTGTGAAGGTAAAAGGGCTCTTATTAAAAAGAAAAAGGGGCATTTATCATGAGGAAAAGGGAACACGTGTCAAAATAAAAGGGGCGCTTATCAGAGGTGAAAAGGGGCACTTATTAAAAGGAAAAGGGGCACTTGCCAAAGTAATATAGGGCACTCTTCCTATGTTAAAACGGGCACTTTCGGGCAAATTGAAAAAGTGAGAGCACTGTGCCCCCCCCCCCCCCTGCTTATGACAAACTTATATGAGAATAGAAAAGTAACGACTTGACGAATCAAAATAGTATACATGAAAAAAGGTCATCCTGAAGGATGTATATTGGTAAGATCAGCGATATTTACCCCCCCCCCCCAGATAAGCCAATTCCGAGATACCTAAGATTCTTTTATTCACAAGAGGGTGCATTTCGACTTCTTCTTGTTCTTTTTTTCATCCTGTTTTATTCCTGCCAATGCTACAGCCTCAAACACTTCTCTGATGTCTTTGTTTTCCTTGGCCGAGCATTCTAGATATGAAATGGCGCCGATCTTTTTTGCAAGGACCTGGGCATCCTCTGTTTTTACCGGTTCCTGAGTTTTAACAATTCTTGTATTGTATCCTTGTCATTTTGAAGATCTTTCTTGTTCCCCACCAAAATGATAGGTGCCTTTGGGAGGTACTTCTTCACCTATTAAAAAAGGGATTTAAAAAAACGTACTGACCATTTATAAAATATATATTATGATCTGTATATACTTGCTTCTACTGACTTGATTTCAGACAGCCATAATTATACTCACTTCCGGTTCATAACTGTTTTGATATTCCTTTCATGCCAAGCACAGGAAACATGTTAAGTAAAACCGGTTACATTTTTTTTTACCACAGTCCCCTTCGTCTACCAACTTCATTAAATGTTTTATAGGTATTGACGGTCCCATTTATGACAATTATACATAATTATTGATGATGGGGGGGGGGGGGGAATGCTTATTAGGGACATTAATAAGATATCATGCCCCTCTAAGAGGTGTAATAAGCTATTTACTAAAAGGTCACCAATCCCTAACGCTTATGATGTTTAAAGGTGAAATTCAAAGAAAATCACAAATAATTATGTCAACTAATGTTTCACTAGAAACTGGTAAGCCAACAGATGGTCATCGTACAAGTTTTAGGTCAACTACATATCGGGTGATTTATAAAAGTAAACATACAACCACCTCCATAGCAGCCGGGATAATGATTCGCCGGAAAAATAACGATGTTTTAATGACGTCACTATATGGACCAATACTGCCCAAGCAGACGACATCCCATAAAGAATGAACATAATTGCAAAGCTATATATTATTTGTCAGTTTATTGTATATAAATGTAATGGCATGTCAAACCATTCAAAAGAGGTTATGACCCGATTCTGATAACTAAAATCTTTTGCTTGTAAGTACACAGGATAGGGGTTAATTAACAATCAAAGAAACCAGACTTTCAAATTGAAAACCCCCCGGAATGATATTAAGGAACTCATTTGTTCCTCTTGAAACGCCGAACATACCGCGGTGTGTGCAGCTGAATATACAATGGCGTCGTATTTTGTTTACAAGCGAAAGATTCCTTTATTTTTGTATCGCTGCATTTGTCATCAAAATAAAATCATGCGCGGGGTTTAGAGTGAGGCAATAGATTATACATTTAGCCTGACGGTAGTGAAGTAAGAGAAAGAACTCGAGAGAAGATGAAAACACAGGCACTGAAAATGTGTGAGATGTCATAGGACATCGTCTGCTTGTGCAAATCATGACCATACTGTGATCTCACACATCTCAGCAGCGTTCGGAGAGTTCTTCAGGTGCTATGCCGGGGCTGTATTTAAACGTTTTGTAATTTATAATAATCATTACTTCGAATGTTTCCAAGCATTGAATGTTGATAACCTTGTCGAATCAAAGTTTCAACTTTGCAATAATAAAAATAAAGTTACTTTTTAAATCAATGAATATCTACTTTAAGACTTTTTAACATTTCAATAAGATGAGATCAACCGGAACAGGGCTGCCAACATTTGCCCCTGGCTTTCTTTCGTCAAAGGTAATTATTGCGATAGGTTGTTTTTTGGGCAATGGGGTTTGGGTCAGGTTTAGGGTCATGGTTGCGGTAAGGTAGAGGTAGTGGGTAACCTCCTAAATATCGCTAGATTGACTGGACTAATAGTGTTTGGTCCATGCAGGGTCGGGTTGAAGATAAGAATTTCGGTTAATCTACGGTAGGATATTGACTGCGGAGAACCATTATGTCTCACCTCTGGTATCCATTTCTCCGAGATGTCTTCAAAACTGTCGGGTTGATCAAATGAGAAGCAAAGAACTACAACGTCCGTCTTGGGGTATGCGAATGCAGTTCTCAGTCTTCCATACAATTCTTGACTTGGTGTATCCCATATTCCCAGCTCAACCTAACAATCGTGATAAATGAGACTGGTGTTACAATCAAATACTATATTTAGTAAATACCTAACAACTGTAATTATAGTAATACATTTCCTAGAGGTTTGTGAAATTTGCACGTCTACGTACAAAGATATTCTGCAGAAATGCAGTCATGAAGTCAAAATTGGCAGATACTATCGTATTGTATCTGCTTTCACGTAGCATTGTTTCAGTGCAGGCAATGGCATTGTGAACACTATCAATTACTTCAAAATGATTTATTCTTTCCGGTTTTATCAGATTATCGTCGGAGCCTATTCAAACTTGAAGGCAGTGAGATTTTAAATATTAACAAACAACATGTCCCTTTAATTACCATGTACATTGCTGAAATAAAAGTTTGTAAACCAAACTTTATTGTAAGTGCCGGTTTCTCAGGTGTGGGGGACAGGCACGTAGCCAGAGTTTGATGTTTTGGGGGCACATACATGTAATCGATCGAGGTAAAAAAAAAGGGGGTCTAAAAAAGTTCAATCGATCTTGGAAATTTAGGGGGGGTCACGTGCCCCCCCCCCCCCCCGTGGCTACGTGCCTGGTGGGGGACACAAAGGCTTGTGCCCCCACCCCTACAACAACAAATTGGGAAAGGACAAAGAGAGCGCGAGACGAGGAAAGGGGCGATCATCCACGCTCGATGGCTAATTCTTCCGCGTGCTATGCATCTACGCCATCAGTGGCGGATCCACGAGGCCGCCGCCCCCCCCCCCCCCCTGGGGAAAAAAACATGTAATACCACATTATTTTTACTTTTTTGGGAGATTGGCCCCCCCCCCCCCCCTGGCGCTCAAGGGGGGGATGCGATTTTTCAAATTTTCGAGGGCCAAAACCCCCCCCCCCCCCCCCCGCGCGAATTGGGCCCCCTCCACTGCCGCCGGCTGGATCCGCCCCTGCACCCCATAGAATAGTGCCCCCATCCCCCGCCCCCATGCATCAGTGCCCCTTTAATGGCTAGACCCATCGACATTTTTTTTAATCTGTTTGTTTGTTTGTTTTGTTTATTCATACTCTGACTTCTCCATCGTTCAGCTGCATTGACTTTGTGTAAACGTACCTTTTTGCCATTTACTTCTATGCAAGACGTTGCCTCCATTTTAGCCCTCGAGATGTACACATCTCGAGGGTCGAATCTGTCTTTGACGAATGCAGTTTGGAGACTTGTTTTCCCGCATTGGCTCCCAACTATGGACACATCTGTCCTGATAGTAGCCATTGTCTAGTTCAACACTGAAGAAAAAAATAACACAAATTATAACACCAGACAGTTATTATTAGGCCTACCTATATTCGTCACGCTTGTGTTGAAATATAATATACTGTATATTAAAGTCAGATTAGATTTATCTGTTTGAAGAATAATTGGTAAGAATTAAGCAGAACTTTGAAGAAGAGGAGAAGAAGAAGAAGAAGAAGAAGAAGAAGAAGAAGAAGAAGAAGAAGAAGAAGAAGAAGAAGAAGTAGAAGGACAAGGACAAGCAGAGGAAAAAGAAAAAGAGAAAAGGGGAATGAGAAGAAGAAAGAGAAGAATAAGGAGAAGAAGAAGAAGAAGACAAGCTAAGAAACACGGTAGAACAAAAACAAAATACAACATCAAAATACGGCTCTTAAAGGTACTATGTCCCATTTGCAGGCCAAAAAATTAAAAAGTTAAATTCCAACTGCATTTGAAAGATAATACTAATTTAGAACTTCCCTAAAAAAGGTGGGGCTTGAAAATGTCTTCAAGTGGGAAAATAACGACTATTAGCTGTCAAATCGACTTTAGGGCTATAGAGCCCAAAAGTAATAGTCTTGATATTCAGACAATTGTACCGAATGGTCATACGTTTTATGCTGCGCAAAGATTCAATCAGTTTAATCTTGGCCATCACAAGAAGTGGGTTATTGATGTAGACAAATGCTCATGTACCCTTTACAACTCTTTGCATGTATGTTATTACCGGAGAAGAAAAAAAGCCAGTCAGTCACTCAATAGTGTCTGACAGTGAAGCAAGTAAACGGGTTTCCTTGCATAATTTGAATATGAGGACACTGCTAACGTTTAAATTTCACAGATAGGACATACATGACATATTCATAATTCCTGCAAAGTTCTACAGCATTTGAGGTTGGCTGCAAAAGGGACATAGTACCTTTAAACGGTACGTGCTTCACTGACCCCCCCCCCCCCCCCTTATTTTACAATCCTCCCTTACTCAAATTTACACTTGTGTCCTCGTGAAATTCAGAGAGAAACATTGAGTATTACTATACTCACCAATAAAAGTTGTAATGTAAGGCATAATGAAAACAAATTGTGGAAATCAGCCCATATCCATGATTGCAATGTTAGCGGTACAGATTGAGTACGTCTTGTTTCAAACACAATAAATAGTAATAATACGGGACTGAACGGAAATATTGATAATCACCTTTAGGGCGACAGTTCCGTGGACACTATTCAAACGCGATGAGTGCAGTCCTTTTATACCTTTGCACCCAACGTATTCGATCTAAAAATAGGCGAGCTCTATTATTTAGGTTTCAAAGGCATTTGATGCACTTAGATAATTAACCATGAATATCAAGAGAGAGAGAGAGAGAGAGAGTGAGTGAGAAAGAGAGAGAGAGAGAGAGAGAGAGAGAGAGAGAAGGGGGGAGAGTGAAAGAGAGAGGGGAAAGGAGGGAGGGAGAGAGAGAGAGAGAGAGAGAGATAAGGGTATTACAAAAATTAAAAAAAATTACGCTACTTATGACACGTTGTATACGTTTTCAGTTACAATTTTTCCAGAAAGGGGGGCGGGGGGCGGGATGGAGTACTCCCCAGCTGCACTCTATACTCTACTCCATGTGTAGAAAAGTTCAGTGCCCCCCCCCCCCCCCCCTCCCCCACCACCACCACCACCACCGGCCACCCAAAGTTCCCTCGCCGCATTCGCCTGACACGCTATGCCACATTACTATCGATATTATTTTATCAAAATTTGAACAGCGCCATCTCGGAATAGGTATTATATAGCCTGCATGCAATAGCTGTATGAGTCACATGGATGGTATACACACCCAAACATGACCCATTCTGTTAGCACTTGTATTTTCTATTCTTAGACATTCGATCAATTCTATTTCAACGCTTATTATCAAAACCAAGTAAAGTTCTTATTGCTTTCTAATTTCTTTCATTATTACAGTAAACATTAAATGGGCTTAACATAATACAAAATCATAAACTATAAATTGTGGATGAAAAAAAAAAAAATGTCATCTACAACTAGAACCTAATTAAAATTAAAATAACAACCTATTTTGACATGTACTTCAAGCCTTTCAAGGTATTATCATATTATCTATACTTCATCAAATATTCTATTTCGTTCTTTTGTATTGTCTTTAATTTTGCTGCCATCCATCCCCCTGTTCTCAGTTGAAATGCAATGATAATTTAAAAAAACAAAACATGTGTGTATGTGTGTGTATATAGGTCCTATTATCAATTGACAATATTTTTAAAGAATAACATTATGTAGATGAAGTAAGCAAGGAAAATTTAAGGGCATAGTAACATTAAATGTATAATCCCCATTTACGGTCTGTTTTGGCCTATTAAAATGGCTATTAATTCTATAGTAATTTGATAAGTATGTAGTTGGCCTATTGATTATCAAAATTCTGCAGCAATGTCTTCTTCCATCATAACTCCCAGAGAGAAAATGGAAAGGAAACAAAAACTTTTCATTCATTTTGCAAAATCATTCGGACTTGAAACTCAGTGTTCTTATGCACAATCTATATTTTTAAGGATGACCCTCTGTTATATAGAATTATATTATAAGGTATACAAAATAACAGATAATAATTTGATTGGCTGTTAGTAAATTTGTCATCAAACTTTACACTATCAAGTTTAAGTGAAAAGGGCCCTGAATTTTATGAAAATAATGTGCTTTTAACTAGAAGTCGAGATTTGAAATTAAATTGGAATTGACCACTTTTTATGATTTTGATAATTTTTGATGACTTTTGATGATTTCTCCCATGTTGAAGGATTTGTCCAAATTAATTTGCCATGCTGCCCCTTTTTATGTGTTTAAAGAAAAACTTTTATATTCCATTATTGTTGCTTATAAAATAATTGTAACTACTGTTCATTTGTTTTATTCCCAGTTTGAATAGTTTATATTTATTGGCCTATCTTATAATCACCCTAAAGTGAACTTACATGTAAAAACAAGGACTTTCAAATCTAATAAGTTCTAGGCCTATAATGTTCTAATCCCCAGTGATGTTCATATATTTTACATGCAAAATGATTTCATATCAAAGAAAAAAAGAATATATCGCAATAGATGTGAAATGTGATTAGAAACATCTTTATTCTGTTATTTTCAAACTGTCTAAAACTTGGAAGATTTCGTAATTTCTCTTTCAACCAATGAAAGAGCTATCCCGGTGCTATTTTTAGAGTGCATGGGCACAACGTATAAATACCACCGACCTCTAGTGAGTTGTTCATAGTAGACGCGTACAGAGAATAAGCACTGCATAGTTGAACCAGCTCATGGATTCGATTGTCAAACGGATAAATTTGGATTTAACACAAGAATTTGAGCACAATAATTAAGCTATTATATTTTTGATGCCCCGTAGCTTGCAGTTGCAACTTTTTGGTGAGTTTTAAGCACTTTCTTGTATTTATTGCTGATACTTTACGTGTGTTATCGAAGAATTTTTCGGAAGGTTGAAGGCAAGTTTAGGATTTCGATTTCTGCAACGGCACCGGGCGGACAGACACACCACCGTTGCATTTGCCTAGACTAGGCTAGAGCCTTTGTAATCGGCTGCACCGGGTCCTTCTCCGGTGGCGGTGGTCGATGCATGGTGGTAGCTGGTGTGATATTACACAGCCTTTGCTCACCTAGTCTACATGTGTAACTCCATTATGTTGACTGGAAATTGACATGGATTTTCTATTGTATTTCTTTTAATGCTTAATCTGTGTTATAACTTAAGGTAAAGTAAAGAGTTGCGATTGATTAAAAATCCTTCGCAAATTAAAAAGTAATACAAACTGTGCGCTTGCTTAAGTTTAACTACGGTAGATCATCATCATCTGGTACGGGAAGAAGGCGTTGGCCTGTAGATCTAGATTTGTAGACCTAGACCAAATTTTGTTGTCTCTTTTGTTCGTTAGCCTCTTAGTTAGGGTCGGCTGTCAATAGAACAGCCGCCAAACTTTGGACTAAATTTCAGGTATTAATAATTGTAGCCTCGCCTCGCTATCGCGATATCGAACCAACAATAGAGGTACTTTACTGGGCAACGTCTCACAAAACCGTCATAGTCTACATGTAAGTACAAGTTCACAGACATCCATTAAGTTTAACACGCGTTTCAAACTTTCAATGGGATGTCGGTGAACTTGTACTTACATGTATGAAGGTTTCATGAAACCTACCAAGCTTCAAACAAGGTGATAGTATGAATCACTATAGGAAGACTATCTAATTAGATTTTGCAGTAAAGCAGGTCAAAGGTTGAGGGTCATAGAGGTCAGTAGTCATGCTTTAGCTTTATTTAGAAGTAATATTTAAACTTAAAGTTCATATTTAAATACATGTACATGTGTATCTCTTATCCTAATCCTAACCCTACAACTGTATGTGTTGGCAGTCCATGTAGTACATACATAAACCGTTAAATGATGTTTCTTTTCCGTTTTTCTCACACAGGGCGAGATTTTACCGATTCACCGAAACAAAATAATATGGCTGCGATTAGGAAAAAGTTGGTCATCGTTGGAGATGGTGCTTGTGGAAAGACATGTCTTCTCATAGTATTTAGCAAAGACCAGTTCCCTGAAGTCTACGTCCCAACAGTATTTGAGAACTATGTAGCTGATATAGAAGTAGATAGCAAACAGGTGAGATGTTTTTACTTATCATTTGATTTTTACATTTATGTAGTCATGCTGTCCACAGAATCATGCAAGGAACAGTTTATGAATGTCTGGTCGTTACATCTTTACTGTACTGGTATGCAAATTATGTCTGTAGTGTAACTTCAACTTAATTTTTGTAAACTGTGACAAAGGGAAAAATAGTAAGTAAGAAGAAATCAAATGCAGAAAAAATGCACATAAACATGTACATTGTATACAGTCAAACCTGCATTAGTGACCACCTGTCTACAAAGACCACCTGACCCACCTGTCTACAAAGACCACATTTCGTTTGTTTCCCTTGAAAATGGTTTCTCATTGAAACATGTACTTAAGGAACCTGTCTACAGGTTGCTATTGACAGGTTTGACTGTACATACGTACAATACTGGTACACTGTAATTGTAAAATAAATACTACAGATGAATAAACTTGAGTGATGACAATCATGGTGATGAATGATGAGGAACTTAAATTGGAATTTGGAAAGCATTTTTCTCTTGAATCACTTCCCCAGGAACGATTCAGATTACAGACCTTTTCATGTTTTCATTTATGATGAATACTCAATGAAAATTATATTATCTTTCCTTGGGGAAAAGGATTACATGCTTGTCAAAATCGCTTGTCTAGTTTTTGTTCATATCCGCCCCATTTTAGTACATACAATGTGCAGACTGCAGACAGAAGTCATTCAGGACTCACTAATGCTGTAGACATGTATCTCACATGACTGGTCAATTTGAATGTTTACTCACCTTTTGGTGATAGCAACACACATGTATTCACTAAACACACTGTTGGACAGTTGGACACATGCCATGTATTGTTCCCAAACAATGGGATGAGTTGACAGTGGGGATGGAAAGGGGGCTGTTTTCTGCCTATCCTACCCGCATTCCTGCATTGCTGACATACCATGCATACCATCGATGGGTGGAGTTGGCTGAGGTCAGCACCATACCTTGGCAGCATGTCTGGATAGATTTGTCACAAATTAAAGGGTAAATGCTATCGTGCAATATGTACATGTACATGTAGAACTTATTTAGTGTACATAGTAGATAGGTAGCTTGTAACATAAAGGGGTCACATTGATAGTTATGTTTGTCAGGTTTTTTTTGGTGTTATAGTTCAGAAGGCATACAAAAAGTTTGCATGCTTAAAAACAGATTTACATGTACACCACCTGTACAATACTACAACACATAACTCTTTCTATCTGTCAAGGTTTGGTCAATTATACTGCAACTTGCATACATCTTTTATCAAATATCAAGGCATGTATCTAACATTCAAAATATCTACATGTACATGTACAGTACATGTTCTTGATGTCTGTGTGTTCATTTAATTTCAAGTTTCACTCCAGTCAAACTCAATGCCAGTCTGCAATTGAATTCAGACAATGACTCCCACTAGCATTTTTGGTACAATGCACACGGACAAAGTCTCCATTTAATCACACAAAATACGCCCCTATGTAAATATAACCTGTGAGTCTCGTTCTTTGTTTGTGGATTAATATTTTCCCACAAGTTCTTTTTTGGGAATACCCTGTCATATTCAGGCCTTAAATTTCAATATTTTTAGGGCAAGGCCACTTTTCTGTAGGGCACACTCCTATATTACAGCACAAATAGGAAGAATTGGAAAGGGCACCAAAAATCTCCAAGGCCAATGAGAGGGGCATTGAGGCCAATCAAAGGGGCATCCAAGGCCATGGCCTTGGTGGCCTTGGATTAATTTAAGCCCTGCATATTCATGTACAGTGTACAGTACATGTATGTTCACAATAATTCAGGCCCACGCTATAATTTTGACTGGCTTCAACAAGTCAAAGAGTCATTTACAATGACACATACAGGGTTGGATTGCCCTTTAAAGAAAAGTGTAGAAATGCCAAACTTTCTGCATACATGTACATTACATGCATTCTACAGGCACAGTTTGTTATAATGCCATGGATACTCACATGTACTCATTATTCACAGACATAAGAATACCTTCCCTTACATAATTTCTTTTCCATTCTTATTCCACTTACATGTACATCTATATCTACCGGTAATTCATTTTGCTGTCAAGTCAAATCGTACTGTAGAATCATTTCCTCCCAATAGTACCGGTACCTCATTCCATTGTTCATGCAGTCTGACTTTACAGGGGTCTCTGCCTTTACAACCTACACACACACACACATTACACACCCCATGTACTTGTTGTTTTGGGTGTGGCTGAGTTACTGCAGGCAAATGAACTTGCCACTGACCTAGAAATATTTGGCCGTTTCTTGAACCACCTAATCTGGGCCTTGAATCTGACTAGGGGTACAACTAAAGATCAATGGAGAGAGGGGGCCTGCTCACTTTGTCCAGGAGTACGCGGTTAATGTACATGTTGTACTGTAGTCTGTACATGTTCATGTGCATGAACAGGTTAACACCATCAAATGTAAAATAGATCCTACAACATGCATTTATTTTATAAGACTGCAAATTAAGCTGTTTTCAAGAAAGATTGGTACATTATTTTGCTGTAATAAATTTTCACTACCGTAGTTATACAATTATCGTACATTGTGAGAAAGCTCATAAACTTCCACTTTTCCACTTTTTCATCTTTTCTCTTTCCTTGGCAAAGTTGTCATTGCTTTAGAGCAATATTTCTAAATACATTTCAACATTTGCCCCATCCCTCAAACTCAGTCTGACAGTTTGCCTGTATACAGTGTAGCATGTCTGACCAAATCTGACCAATTTGGGTGTGAGCAATCTGTAGCCTACACATATGTACACAGCAAATACAGTGTATATCAAATATATCATATCGATATGATAAATCATAAACTGTACTTGATGATTCATACTTAGCATATCATGAGAACTGATCACTGGCTGAATATAAACTTGAATACCACCTACAGCATACACTGTATACTATAAACGCCCACATCTACACACATACAGACCCTTCTATTTGTATGTAGGAAATTGTACTGCTAACAAAGAGAAATCAATAATAAAGGAGAAAAGGTGTGACACGAAAGGGAGGTGAAAATTGAAAATACTATGAAGTTTATTAACGGCACAATGCACATTAACATAGTACTGTACAGTGCTATTTTAGTCCAATTGAAAAGTGCATACATAAAGCTACAAAATTTAAACTCTTTCATAATATAAACATGTACATAAATATGTACCAGTAGTTTGGCTATTTAGTGTTGTGAAATGAAAGGTACATGTAGAGTAATCACATGATGTATTAAAACATGCATTGTAGTCAGCCATGTGTGTTTTAACACATAAATGTACTGTACAGTATGTGTTAACAAACTTTAAATGTTTTGTCTACATTTGTGTACTTTGGACCGTACTTTGTGTGTAATTTGCAGGTATTGTCAATAAATGTTATCAATAAATTAAATACACACCAGATTATATTACAGTGTACATGTACATGTATACTGCTGTTCTTAGTTAGAGTAAGAATCAATCTGAAAGTCAGTCTGAAAGTCGGGATAGGGTTAAAAGACATCATTGCTGAGATAAGAAGGAGGAAGTGGTTGGGCTTGGGTCGTCAATCACCATTTCCTCATTCTTCAAACCGGGTTCCTGTTCTTGATGATCGCCAGTCGTTCTGGGTTTGTGTCTGGAATGCTAACCAGACTGTTCCACACACACACACAGACACACCAACATGCACATATTGTTGCTTGGAAAGTGATCATTACTTTTGCCAATATTTAAGTTGAAAATGTTAAAGAAAGATATATGTTTGAATCTTATTTTCTTTTGAAGTTTATGAAACTCATTAAAAGTTAAAAATGTAGTGATAAAGAGCCCCAGTAAACATTGTTTTATAGTAATTGCATTGATTAATTAAATTAGCCCAATGCTTATCAAAACAAGTAGGCCTACATGTATATTACCTGTACAGTACATGCAGGGAGAGGCATGTACATGTACTGCATTCATGTATGGTTGTTGTAACATACATATACATGGTACATGTATGTTAATGCCCAGCTGTGAGGCTCTCCAAGGGACTTGACAATTTGATATTTATGATAAAGGCTTTACAAAAAAAGTGCTGGTGGATCGACCTGGTTGGAACCTTCGACCTGCCAGCTATAAGACCACTGCTTAACCACTGAGCCATCACATCTCATAAGACTTTACATGTATGTCTTCAAATGGGTTGGGATGTTCAATGATAAAATCATTACAAAAAAATGAAAAGAAATAAAACCAAACTTTAGTTTGGTTTCAAAGTACCCAGTAGCCTTTGCAAATGAAATTATTGGTAAATAAATTAATAATTATATGAGAACAGTTTCATCTTCAAAAAAGAAAGAAAACGAAACCAGCACTTGTGATTCACCTACTGTAATGGGACCATTCACTTTGTTGGAATCTTCACTGGCTTCATGCTTGCTGTCACAAACAGACTGTGGTGAATAAGGTCCAGTTTTCTTGCTACTTGAACCTTGGTAATTAAAGACCTTGAAAGCTAATTTACATTGCATGCTGAGTGCTTATCAAACATGGAATGAATACAGGTTGTGTTCATAACTTCATTGTACAATATTATACAGGTACTATAGAGTCATGGAAAGGCGATCACATGAAACTAACCACGTACATGTAACTTACAGATGTGCATGTACATGTACATGTACATGCACTTCCTTTGGCTTATTATATACCGGTAATCATATTTTCATTTTCAAAGCAAATACCTCAAATTCACACAAGAACATGATGAGATTAGAAATAACTGATGCATGATTTTTCTTTCTATTTTCCTTTTACTTTCAAGCAAAGTATTTCCTGCTTGTGTACATGAATACAAAAAAATTGCTATCCATGTTGATTCAGCGCAAGCTTACTATTGTAATACTGCAGTAACTCATTCATCTGAAAAAATTAAATTGCTCATTTGTCTACTGAATGAATTGATTTATGAGCTGAGATACAATGTAGACAGTGGGTGCCTGGGTGGGGTTGGTCAAAATTTGTAGAGTACACTTTACACACCCAGTCTGACTGATTCATACACCATGGGGGTCTCAGAATAGAAAGAGTTGACTCTCCATTCAGTAAACACTATTATTCACCCACACACACATGTACATGTACAGTATGTCTAGAATGAGTAATAAATGTGTACATTTTACATGTGTACACTGTAAGGCTTCTTTAAATACTTTTATCGTACAAACTTACAAAGTTGTGTGCAGTTGTGAAGTAAAATAACATACATGAAGTACAGGTACAAATGTATGTACTACTAGTATGTACAATTTAATGAAATAATTTCCGATGTTTAAACTATAAAGTGCCATGATGTAGTTATTGGCAACAAGATGAACAAGGAAATTAATGCTCATGCAGAGAAAACATTTTAACTGTGACAAAAACTGTTTTAATAATTTAGATGCAAATGTACCTTGAGTCCTTGAGTATTTTGAAATGAGGCAGAAATTGTATTGTACAGATACAAAGACTTCCTGCATTGTATGAAAGTCTGTAAACAGTCTAATGATTGTGGAGCAGCAGACAAAATAGCATGGAAGGTCATTCGAACATATTTCTGTGATTAGATATTGATTGTACTCCATGGGTTGGTACAGCACATGTGGGAAGAGCTACATGTACAGTATGTGGCCCACACCCATGGCCATGATACACTAATCCATGTATCCCGTACCAGGGGCATATGTTAGACAGCTACAAAAGTAGATACACATGTAAATATACATGTGTACATCTATGTACAGCTGGAATGTGTCTTTGTCTTAAACGTGATGAAGCATGAGTAATTGATGTACTTGTATTATTATCATAATTATTTTTTATAGAGTTACCTCATAAATATTATGAGGTAAAGAAAAAAAACAGTACTTTTCAACCTTGAGTCATATAATAAAATAACAAAGAAAGAAAAACTAAAGAGAAGTGAATACATTTATATGATGCTAAATATATTACTCATTGCGGATATAGTATCGAAAATAATATCGCTAGTGATATTCGTTTGTCTCGCAATGTGGTCAATAAGGAATCTAAAAGATCACGACGTTTCGTATGCTACTGCGATACTTCGTCAGGTGATAAAAACTACTGTAAGCAAGGGTCTTTTATACTCTACGGGAGGACCGTGCGGAGCGGTCCATAATTCGATCGATAATTGGAACAATAACGCACAATGCCTATTGGTCGACGCACACGGTGATCGACCAATCACCAGGCCGCTGGATTCGGCCGCTGGTTCGGCTAATGCACCAGGCCTATTGGCCGACGCATACGGTACTCAGCCAATCAACGGGCCGCTGGATCGGACCGTCTGCTGAATGGAATCGACCGGTTTTGGCTGGCAGGACGGCGAGTGTCATGGCAGCGTATCGTCCGCATCCGAAATTCGGGGATATCGATCCCGTTGTCTCTGTTGAAATTATTAGGATTGAGACGGATATTGATAGCTTCTTTCACCCTCCGTCTATACCAATGCCTTTCCTGGGAAAGGCACTGAACCCCGTCATCAACCAGCCTGGGACGGGGTTCAGTGCCTTTCCCAGGAAAGGCATTGGTATACACGGAGGGTGAAAGAAGCTATCAATATCCGTCTCAATCCTAATATTTTCAACAGAGACAACGGGATCGATATCCCCGAATTTTGGATGCGGACGATATGCCGCCATGACACTCGCCGTCCTGCCAGCCAACACCGGTCGATTCCATTCAGCAGACGGTCCGATCCAGCGGCCCGTTGATTGGCTGAGTACCGTATGCGTCGGCCAATAGGCCTGGTGCATTAGCCGAACCAGCGGCCGAATCCAGCGGCCTGGTGATTGGTCGATCACCGTGTGCGTCGACCAATAGGCATTGTGCGTTATTGTTCCAATTATCGATCGAATTATGGACCGCTCCGCACGGTCCTCCCGTAGAGTATAAAAGACCCTTGCTTACAGTAGTTTTTATCACCTGACGAAGTATCGCAGTAGCATACGAAACGTCGTGATCTTTTAGATTCCTTATTGACCACATTGCGAGACAAACGAATATCACTAGCGATATTATTTTCGATACATTTATATGATGTCCAACAGTTTGTTGTTTGTTTGTTTGTTTGACCTGACTGCTAAGAAAGCGTTTAATTGTAAGCAAGCAACCAGGAAACCGACAGTCCAAGACATAAAATGTACATAATTGGACATGAACATGGATTAAATTTCTTGTAAAGGATTAAATCATGTAACTAACTGTCTTTTCTTATTTATTTACTTTGTCCAGGTTGAATTAGCATTATGGGATACAGCAGGTCAGGAAGACTACGACAGACTGAGACCGCTCTCATATCCAGACACAGACGTTATACTCATGTGCTTTGCTATAGACAATCCAGACAGTTTGGAGAACATCCCGGAGAAATGGACACCAGAGGTAAGACCACCCCCCCCCCCCCCCCTCAAAAAAAAAAAAAAAAAAAAAAAAAAATCTACTTGAAATATAAATATGTGAATTAAAGGTGTTGAGGTACATGTAGGTAGGGGTCGACTGTAGCCCCCTGTACACGTAAGTCTGTAAGAATGCAAAAATTGCATATTTGTACTGTCATGTAGGCAGTAAGGTAGTAAATTTGAAATTTCTATACATAATTATTTACATTTTATGAAAAATATAAGAAACTACTTTTTATGATAGATACATGTACTTACATGTACTTGTACCTGTAGATGTACTGTACATGTACTTGTAGCACGGCTGAGGGTATTCAAATTCAACTTTTTCTGATTATGAATATAAACAGATTTATACATTTTGGGAAAAAGAGAAAGACCTGGGAGGTCTTTTTAGTTGTGACATTTTGTTGATTAATGTTTTCTCATCTCTTCCTGTCCTGTCTAGGTCAAGCATTTCTGTCCCAACGTGCCCATCATCCTGGTGGGTAACAAGAAGGATCTCCGTAACGACGATAACACCAAGATGGAGCTGCAGCGGACCAAGCAGACCCCCGTCACGTACGACGAAGGTCACCAGATGGCAGTCAAGATCAATGCTGCCAAGTACATGGAGTGTTCGGCCAAGACCAACGATGGGGTCAGGGAGGTCTTTGAAACGGCCACAAGGGCAGCACTGCAGAGCAAGAAGCGCAAGAAGAAGCTCTCATGCAAGATCTTCTAAGACATCATGCAAGATCTTCTAAGACATCGGACAATGATCAAACTGTGTCAGTCAAACTAAGCTTTTATTATTAAAAGGCACATGTTTCAGTAAACTTTGGAGCCGAGTGAGCTTGTACATGAAGGAATTTTTCAAGAAGACCATTGGAGAGATGTGTACATTTCAAGAAGAGCATATGGACCAGATGCATTTACCACAACGTAACTCTACATTGAAGCTGCAATCCGCGGTGACCTCAGATACCAAGGTCGCGCACATGAGTTTGTGAACTCCACTACACCTTCTGGCTTGTGTCTTGAGATTTGTACATAGATCTTCAGGCGGATGTAACCATTTTCTTTGTAGAGATAATTTGGCCGGCTAAGCTCTCATGTATTACCACGTCTAATTACCCAGAGACTTTTTTATATAAATAGAATAGACAGTAGGCCTAGTATTAAAATGGAACAGCTTTTCTTTCTAGGATGAGTGTTTCAAATTGAGTTAGTCCCAGGAAAATACGTCCACTTTCTTGTTTATCATTTTAAGCAGTCAAGCTTGATGGGCATCCATGATGTGATAAAGCAAAGCACTAAATATGCAATATAGATTTGTAATTATTTCAATTGTGAAACACAGAATATTGTCTGTTGAGAGCCAGAAGAGTATTATTGCCTCTTTTAAACATATTCGTATGAGAGGGAATCAACACCTTTTCGGCTCTGAACCAAAATTATGCTCTGTTGCTTAATACTCTCTTCTCAGTCTTGATGAAAAATGATTATCCTCTGTTGAGAGCCAGAAGAGTATTATTGCCTCTTTTAAACATATTCGTATGAGAGGGAATCAACACTTTTTCGGCTCTGAACCAAAATTATGCTCTGTTGTTTACTCTCTTCTCTGTCTTGATGAAAAATGATTATCCTCTGTTCAGAGTCGGAAAGGAGTAAACTCTGTATAAAAAGGATACGAGTTAACATCCTTCTGGCTCTTTTGAGCAGGCGATATGTACATGTACCTGTATGCATACTTGCATAGACACTGATTGCAACAGCTCTATTATTTTTCTTAAGAAATGGTAATTCATAAGAAAGTTTCACAAAAGTCATGTAGAGTGTATGTATATATGTGTAGGGAAGGCTCTGTTTGTTTTCCTCCAAGTTTCCAGTTTCCAAAGTTAATTAGGATTATTTAATAGTAAGGTGATTCAATGCTTTATTTATTGTATTGATTGTGGAACCTTTCATGTTTGAAACAAAGCAATGCTTACTTTAAAAAAGCATTACGGAAATAATAGAAAGATAAACTAAACAAGCTACTGTGAATGGCATATTCTTGTAAATTATCAAGAGTGTGTGTTTGTGTGCGTGTGTGTGTGTGTGAGAGACAGAGAGAGAGAGAGAGATTGACATCCTTTTCAAGTGTGCCTATATTGTAATAAAGCGACCTTCAGAAAATTGCCTTATTAAAATGTTTGTTCTTAAACATGATATTCTTTTTTTTCACAAAGTGCCTTTGCAAACTGAAATGCCATCATGAGATTTTATTGTGTGTAACTTTTGCAATTGATAATTTGTTAAGAAATTATTCAGGGTTTTGGGAGGTGAAATTTTTGTACATTTTCTTTCAGCTGTGATGGGTGTATGTTCTTTACATTGCCAAGAAGTGATAAAGGGGGATTTCTTTTGCCAACGCTTTCACTTGTGTTTTTGCTTGTTTTCTATTTCCTTGTTGTGAAGTATACAAATACACAGTACATGGTAACTATGGAAACATGATCTGAGTGTAATCTATACAATATACAGTGTACATTATGTGGTGGAAGATGACTGCATCTTGGTGCCTTTTTGGTTTTATTCCATTTGTCTCAAACTGTTCAAGGCTCGTATGAAAAAAACTACAACTGCTTCAAAGATTGTCCTGGCGAATGTACATACATGTATGGCATTGAACATTATGATGCATTTAGCAATTAATAAATGTTTAGTAAATCAGATATCTTGAATGACAAACTTACTCGCGGTTTAGCAGATTCAATTACTTGACAAACTGTGATAAATGCATACATGTACAAGTATTCTCCAATATTTTGTGTGCAGGATGAAAAAAGTCACCAAAGAGACAGAAAAGTTGTATCTGGGCCCTGTTTCACAAAACTTTTTATCAATAACAAATTTGCCTTAAGCCGATCATATGGTTTTAGTAGCTTATAACAGTTATTGATATCAAGTTTTGTGAAACAGGGCCCTGATCTTTGAGCTCATACCCTAGTGGATCTGTAGATGTCTTTCATTACATTTTGTACAAACAAAAATTCAGTATTTCTATTTCATGATGCAGTGCCTTGGTACAAGTTGGTAATTCAATTTTTGTTGTACTTTTTGGATCTCAATGTTATACTATTAAGCAGCATTGAGTGACCTTAAAAATGCAAAAACATGCAAAAACATGAACATGTCACTGTGAAGCTACATGTACATGTATATGTAGATTTTTAGTACAAGATTATTTTGTGTCATGTACATGTACTAGATATTGAATTATCGCAAGTCATTATCTGTTATTAGTACAAGATTAATTTGTGTCATGTACATGTACATGTACTAGATATTGAAATATAGCAAGTCATTGGTGACAAATCACAAGACTTTAGCTGAAGAGAGGTCGTCAACTCGTCATACAGTGATCTCAATTTGTCAAAAGTTCATAACTAGAAGGCATGTTTATTACCCAATACAAGTCTTGTCGATGCATTTATTAATACAATTATTTGTCATTATCTTTTTCATTTGTAAGCTCCAATGATAACACTAATATTGTCTTTCAAGTTACCATCAAAAGTCCAGACTTGTAATAAAAACGCTATAAATTTTCAAATTTCAATGCCTTCAAATTTCCATGAGTCTTCACAAAACATTTTGCTGTTGCAAAGAGAATCCATCAATGTATCACTTTGGTGATTTGTATATACTGTATGCATATATTGGAAGGTGAAATTTGATGGTTATGAATATATTATGAGGTTGTAGATAAGACACAAAAAAGAAAAAAAATATATTCATTAAATTGTTGATAAAAAATGATATTTCTCTGTTTTGTTTTGTTGTCATGGTGAGTGTGTTTGTGTATAAACCATAAATGAAAAGGACATCCTGTTGTTGGGTGTTGCCACTCAATATTGTTCTGTCAGATAAGTATATGATTAGGATTAGTCATATACTCGTATAGAATGACAGAAGTTGTTTTTTCTTCCAGAACGTATTTGAACCAGAGTACCTTTCATGAGTACACAAGGGATATGTTTGAAGTTTGTGTATGACATGTATATAGTTGGGTGTGGTACATGTACATGGTATACAAAACTTGTTTTGTTACTTTCACTTATGGTTAGGAAATGGGAATGAATAAGAATGAACCCAACAAACAAAACATAAAACTAAATAAAGCGATACAAGAGAATAGAGGGTAGGGCTGACAGGATTTTAATATATTCGTAAAATAGTGCCAAATGCTAAGAATCTGAATGATATAATGATTTTGCTACCCACTTTTCGGACAAACGAGTGTATTTTCAGAAAGGGATGGAATGCCTGTACATGTTTGTGGTTAAGAAACCAAACAAATTACAGGAAGTTTAAACAGCAGGAACGCATGACACATTTTTTCACTCTGGTACTCCCCTAATTTTTGCACTCCCTTGATTTTGAGGCATTTAAACTTATACTTATCAATCAGATTTTGTTACTGGATTGTAGAGCCATGCAGTCACTAAATATGTGATAAATGAATGTTCAGACAAGTTGACAGAACGATGAGTTTAAAGAGAGATAAATGGAATCGGAGAGTAGCTGAAGGGCACTGAGACAGGAAAGAGAGAGAGAGAGAGAGGAGAGAGAGAGAGAAGGGCGGGGGAGATGACTAACCCATCGTCAACTGCCAAAATATGTTGTTTTTCCATCTTTGAGGCTGAGCAATCTCATTTAACGTCAATTGAGTCTGACATAAACAGGATGTTTTTGCCTCGCTTGAGCCTAATCTCACACTGTTTCATCATTTCTTATACAAAGATATCCTACAGAGGGTATTAAGATCAAACTTAATTCCAAAACATCTTTTTAGGGGATTGGTAATACTGTTGTAGGAATATCACTCTCTTTCTTTTCTCTCTTTATTTGGATAACCTCATTAAGCTGGTATGTATGGAATGGGAAAGAGTCCATTGTTAAATGTATGCTCTCGTGCACAACAATGTCTATTCCTTAAAATAAATAAAATACGTACATGGAGATACCAGACACAGTGGCATGGGGTTCCACAGTGAGTGAAAGCCCACACTTCTTTGTCAATGAAACAAAAGGCGGAAAGACTGCTTTTATTTGTCTACGATAGGTTTGAGTACAGAACCAAATAAGGAAACGCACCATTTTGACCAGAGTTACAACAGTATTCAAATTTTCAAAAAAATTATTGTACCTGTTATGTGTCATAGTATTACATTATTCCTGTTAAGTGCAGGTGATTTCATTCACCCGTTATGAAAAACTGTTTTGATAGGTAGGAAAAGCGATGTTTGTCAACCCTAGCAACATCTAATGTTGCAATTTACATTCTGACTTTCGAAAAACAATTATATGTATTTCAACAGGCTAATGTCATAGCTCATCGCTAAGAAAATGTATGAATTTAAATACATTTTGAACATGGTCTATTTCATGTTGCTATGTCAGGCAAATTTTACGGCAAGTGATGTTCAACAAGTATTCATAAAATTTGATTACAATAGTAAACTGGTATATTGTATCTGGAATTAGAAAGACATTCACATTGGAGGATATATAGTGTACTAGAACACAAGTGTATAAAGAAAGAAGTAGAGAGAAAGAGAGAGAGAACGAGAGAGAGAGAGAGAGAAAGAGAGAGAGAGAGGGAGAGAGAGAGAGAGTGAGAGGGAGAGAAAGAGAGAGAATGAGAGAAAGAAAAATATTCTATTGAAATCGAGCTACTTAATAATACTCCATGAGTCATGACCCATATGGGCAAATGTCAACAATGATGTGACATTTACTCTTGAAATAGTTTGTCATACAAAATAGGGTTGGGTAAAGCGTTGGGTCCAGTGCTCATGTTCAAGTGTCCTACAACGGGAATCAAAGTCTCTACATTTTGAGTTGTATTTTGCAGAGAACATGGATTTTCATTATTTTTTTTTCACTAGTTCATATTCTGCTGGTGCAAATCAACACTTGTATGGCATGACATAGAATACAAAAAATTGCAATTGCTTTGAATCTATTTTGCCTGAATCAATTATTTTTTACTGAAAACTTGGGGTTTGCTTGAATGAGTGTGCCTCTACAGTGTTAGTCAAAAAAAAGTTTACACCTAGAAAATTGCTAATTATTTTTAAAATCATCTATGAACAGTAAATTATTATACATCTTATGAAAGAGTGTTTTATCCCAAACCATTTGATACCATTTTTGTGTGGTTTGTGTTCACGCTTGGATGAACAGGATCGAGGCATTGTTTGCGAGAGTGTAAAAATCGATTTGCGCCAAAGTTGCTTATGTGATGTTTGAATAAACAATTGGGATTTGGGTATTAATTCGGTCTTTGCAGATCCAAATAACATCCCTAACAAAATTAATCATGCCACACATATTAAATATCGAATATCAAATATCAAATAACATTTGTACGCGCGTGTGTGGGTGTGTGTGACTTTGCCCTTTGCAAAAAGCATATGCAATGCATTTCATTTGATACATTCGATTCATTCTCTCACTCCGCTAATTCCATAATACATACTGTAGGCATCACTTTGGCGCAAGTTGATTTTTGCACTCTCGCAAACAATGCCTCCTGTTCATCCAAGCGTGAACACATACCACACAAAAATGATACCAAATGATTTGGGATAAAACATTCTTTCATAAGATGTATAATAACTTACTGTTCATAGATGATTTTTAAAATAATTAGCAATTTTCTAGGTGTAAACTTTTTTTTGACTCACACAGTAAAAATGTAATGTTTTTCTCCTCAGTCCTAGAGTTGTATCAAACTATAGTTGTAAATGCATTAAAATAAAGTGATCAATGTATAACAAAAAATGATTATAAGAATGAAGAGACAAAAAACAAATCTCAGAGTCGTTATATTTCATTAGAATGTTTTCCCATTGTTTATTACATAGATATTATTAGACAAACCTCATTCAAAATGTTATTAAATGATCTAATACAATAATAATACTACTGAGACCTCAGAAGTCACATCTCTATACATGTAACTAATAGATCGCTAAATATTTCTGTAACTGAATTTCACCTTTAACTATTTATGAAATGAATGTACCGGGTACACAAATCAAAGTTAGATTTCTGTTAATACATTTACCATGATAATTCATTCTAATTGAAAATCTTGATATAAATGAATTGCCTAACCTCTCTGAGTTGCACATAACATATATGCAAGAACATCCTCAAACCTTTATATCATAGTGTATATAAATAAATCTTTCAACTTACAAAATGGCATACAGAAAATGATGCCCTTACTCAGTCATAGTGCTCATAAAATAGCCTTTAAATGTCCAAGTTTTAGCAAACACTTGGAAATAATAATCATATACAAGTCTATATATTGTTATAGTTATACATTTTCTATATATAGTTAGTCACAGTAGTTCTCCCCTTCTCATCTTTTTCTCTCCTTTTTCCTCTTGCCTTTTTTAAATTTTTGTATAATACAGACAACTATTGTTTAATATAAAAAGACATACATTTATACCACTTGTATTGTATTGCGGTATATGTATCTATGCAGTAAGACTTATCTTCGATATGAATGGCATTTATTCTGTATTCACAAGTAGGAAGGATGTCAAGAGATCTTCCACATCCTATTATCATTACCCGACATGTAAAAAGATGAAACGAGGTAACCATCTTTAGAAAAATATTAATCTATGATAGATGTAATACTGATTTATCACTAGCGGTGTAGCTAAACCTAGCTGCTGCTACTCTGTAATACCAGTATTCTCTGTAAAACACAAGGTTGAAAAACAGAAAAGAAATAACAACTCCATCTTCTTGTAGATGCCACTGACTGGTTAGACCTCTTATATGGAATTCAAATTGGCTTTTGTTTAGTATATAAGGGGGCAAGGAAGAGGAAGGGGGAAGCCCTTGATGCCTTTGCTAAGAACTCTCCCATAGAGTCTGATCAAGGCAAATGTTGTAAATACATCAATATGAATGAAAAATTAATTGGTTATATATAAGTATATTCATGCAACAACAAAAAAATGTAATTTTTAAGAATTAGGGGCATATTCCGACATATTTCTTGCAAGTAAGTTTAGTTTACTCCTAGATTATTCAAAATTCATATGAATGCTGTTATAAAAAATCTAACTACAGCTGAAAAAAAAATCCTCTAAAAAAAATATATATATGGACCTTAAGAATAAACCTTTAACGAAGGGAAACTCACCTTGGTATACCGTTATATTAATCTACAATGCAAATATTACAATGATATACTCAGACCAAATACTATCAAGTCCATTTGCTAAATCCTATTAACGTTTTCATCATTCTATAGTCATCTTTAAAAAAAAGTGAACAAAGGTTTTTGTCATCAAATATGGTTATAGCAGGGATGCCGGGTTAGAATTGATCAGAGGGCCTGAAAATCACCTAGAATGAGCTATTTTGTACACAAAAAAGCCTAAACTATGGTCTGAAAGTAACTCGCCAAGGCCTTAATTCAGGCTACTGCCTGAAAACTGGCATCTCTGTTATAGGTTTTAGGGACAGGTGACCTGGGCCCAGTCCTGGCCCAGTCTTATAAACAATTGTGATCAATTTGAATCAAGAAGAAATCATTTACAGTTCTGTACTACTGAGATACACTGTAGGAGTCTGCAAGTTTGCAACTAGTTGCAGGACTTGTGATAAATTCGGATCAATTGGAATTCTTTATAAGATAGGGCCTTCTTTTATAGTTGGTGGGGGGGGGGGGGGGGATAGAATGAGGAATGTTTAGTATTTCATTGTTTTCATCAACATATACTCTGAAATATACTATATAAATGCATAATACAACATAATACAACACATACCTTGAGATCAAATGAATACTTTGATACGTAAGGAACCACATTAGAAATAATTCTCACCACAGTCACTATAACATGAGACAAATAATAGCACATCCAAAGTCACTTCCTTGCACGTCTTTTCTCCAAACCTATATATCTACTCATTTACATATCAACATAAAATTGCACTACATTGTAAATATAATATACATAATCAGGATTAGTGACAAATTATTTGAGCATGGTTTTGATAAAGGTATTGATGAAATTATCTAATCACTGATTCCATCTTGCAAATTTTTCTATACAATGTATCATGTAAATTGAGTAAATCATGCAATATAACAAATGACCTCTTTTTAAAGAGCGAATTGAAACAAGATTTTACACCTAAAAAATAGAGTGATTTTTCAGGATGATTCATTAAAATAATGACTAACCGAGTTAAGTCAAGCAAATCAAAATGCCGATATGATAAACCCTGCCAACAAAGAGGGAACACAGAACCAAGAATACCAAAATAAACTAAGAAAAACTAGTCAGCATTTACATGCAGCATATTGTTACACATGGGAGATGAAGACAGCTCTGTAGTACTAGTTTAATCTCTATTCATCATCAAATGACACTACACATTGAAATAACCATAGACCTCATAATCTTTGAGATTATCTTGAAACGGTAGGGTACCAGGACTTCAAGAAATAAGTTTTTCGATTTCAATTATATTGTAATTAAAATGATTTTTCTCTCAAAAAAGCTAGTAGGGGTCTTTGCATAACTATCATTCTGTCAAAGGGGAAGGTATTTATTCATTTTGTGTCTGATATAAGTATGTGAAGCAGGACAATGAAATAATGAACACAAATCAATATGAAATGTACCACTTTACTTGATATACTAGAAAGTCTATCCTCTAGTAAGGCTGTCAACTCGATGCAAAAACTTAAAGTGAAATTTGTCATTCTGTTTGTTATGTATGGTCTAAATACCTCAGATACACCTTAAAGCCTCACTGCACTACTTATAGCTACTTGCGCCCTCTATATAGCAAACAATGCCTAATCGGTGACCGTCCCCCATGATCCCACTTTTCTTATATTAATTGAGAGCTGATTTGATGAGATAACCATCTGTCAGTGACCTAGCAGGGAGGTCTAATCCCTCCTGGCCAAACTAGTGCAGTGGGGCTTTAAAGCTGATACACCTGTGATGTTTATTTTGGATTCTTTACATTTAGAGTTTGTTGCTTTAAAACTTGAGCCTCTCCACATGAGAGGTTCCTAGTCAAGCCTGGTAGTCGTGCTAGATTTAGAGTTGGAATAATTCCCAACCGACGGACATCCTGTTGGCCCACAGGTTAGGGTTCAAGCCCATGGACGGCCTTCATAACCTCCAAAATGCCGATTATCAGAATACTTCCATTTTGGTTGATTAATGAAACAATCGTAGTATCCAAGGCCTCTTTTCAATAAAATCTGCAAATATCTCAGTTTGTCCCTCTCTGTTACAAAGTGACGAGAACTGAGCTCATTCCCTCCTGGAGATCAATGCCAAATGGAGGCATACATCATTAGATGTTGAATCACGGAGAGGACATATCATCTCTTTTCATCCATTCACCACCCGGGTAGGAGAATGAGGATCTACAAAGAGTTCTTGAGGCTGGTGGAGGTCTTCTTTGAGTGCCTTACAGACCTGTGATGAGGTACAGGTGGTACAATCCACAAGGAATGGGTAGAGACCGATCATCACTTTCCATTCACCATCCTGGTACGAGGATGTGGTGCTACGAGGAGTTCTTGGAACTGATAGAGGGCTTCTTTGAGTGCCTTACAGACCTGTGATGACGTACAGGTGGTACAATCCACAAGGAATGGGTAGAGACCGATCACCTGGCTCCAGGTACTCTGGTCAACTGCATATGAAGGAAAACAAAAGATAAGATGGTAGACAGTAGGCCTGTCTTCATCAGCTCGAGATTGCCTAATAGCTCGCAATTTCTGATCCTGGATAATAGCCCGATCATGAAATAGCGGGGTATTTGGCAGGTGAAGGCGCAAATAGCAAGGCTATTTGCTTGGGAAATCATCCCAAGATATATTGGGCTAGTTTGCTAAATATCTCCCTATTTGTCCGATGCATCATCACCAGCTTTCTTGAGCTCAAATTTTGGGTTGATGAGGACGCGATTTGTAACTTCAGGCTTATTTCCCAAATCAGAAATAGCGGGCTATTTGGCAATCTCAAGCTAATGAAGACATACAGAATGAAAAGGGCAAGAGGGAGAAGGGTAGAGTTACATATGCATAAAAAGCATAAAAAGAATTTTCGAGAGGGACACCTATACATGTTTCAACATGCAGGGGCCCAGTAAGCATTGAGCCCTGCAGAATAAATGTACATTACTCTGGAAAGTTACACAGTATTGTGATTTACGTGCCAGAAAGCATATTGAATCCGCGCAAAGTTGTTAGAAAGAGAAAAGGGATGGACAGCTGTACGTACCATTTTCTGCAGTAGCTTTCTTCAGCGATTGCATCAGCGTTGTGACTGCTTGTAAGACAAAGGACATCTCAGTCATTCTGGACCTGAAATTTGTTTGAAGACGAGTATGTAACATATGTGAGATATGGACAATTTCTACTGTAATACTTTATTTCAGAGAACAATGGTGGGCTGAATGTAAATATTGTTAAAGTGACTCGGTAACATTGCCTCAGATTCTGTAACAAAATCCTGTATTTAGCACATGCTGCAACCATAATTACAAACCTTCAGGTCAGTCAGGAATCCCATGATTTTTACAAGCCATTCGCCTGTCTGATTATCAAGATATTTATGATTGGAAATCAAAATTTCATATTGGAGAAAATGAGTATGGTAAAACCGGCAACTTAAAGACTTTCACTTATTTGAGGCACTTCATGATCATTTTGAAGCGCAATTCTTTGCGGGCTTCTATATTACACCAAATCACAGACACTGATAACACGTTGGGCCATGCATCTCAAATTTAACATTGTTAAACGATGCCTTTAAGGGAACAAACCTATAATAAAAAAAAAAATATAAAAAAAGTTCATCTTACCTTGGAAGAGGACATTTTCCACTCAGCCTCTCGTCCTCAACATACTTCTTGAGTACTTCCTGGCATCGCTGGAGCAAGGAGGCCAGCGCCATCTTGGTAAGGGCTCCCTCATCTGTTGCATCTCTCACAGGTTTCGTCTGGGAGATGAAAGAGAACTGGAGAAGGGTCTCGAAGCAGGCCTTGGCAAACTCCTCTCGTAGCTGACGATTATCTACATCTGCGGAGAGAACATGTCCCAACATTTTTTTGATTTAAACTTCCAGAATGCGTAGTTAGAATGCACACGATGACATACAAATGTGACGTAATCTTGATGATCAACAAAATAATGAAAGTGAATTTCAAATAAGAGGGGGAGCATTAACTGCTTTGTGCGTAGCTTATTTTTGAAAATTGTATTATCTTTCTCAATGGGGCTGTTGCATACTTCTCAGACAAATTTTTTGCTCTCACAACTTAAATGCTAGCATCAGGCTTGTCTAAAATAGCAAAAACAGAAAATAAAAAAATTGATTCTTTCAATAGTGAACCTATCACACAGATGGCTATTGAACAGTTTGTTACCCATGGTTCTCGATAGAAACAGCCATAAATACTGAATATGTTAATCAAAAAGTTTTCTCAAAAATGACATTGATCACGTAATATTCATGAAAGTTGTAGTTTTCACCAAATGCACATGGAGTTTGTTGTGTTTAGCGATTGACAATCTCACCTAGGAAGCTTGCTGTGCTGGCTGAGTGGATAGAGCCTCTATTGAGGAGGGCCATGATGCGAGCTGTAAAATGCTCTGGAACACTAGATGAGAAAGGTAGAATCTCCTCCCGTATGAGGAGCACAACCTTCACATCCATGCCTTCATCTTTCTGCTGCTCCTCTACTGAAAGGGTGGAGGGTGTAGGGCTGAGGAAAGAGAGAGGGATGATCAATGTTTTGGATATGTTGCAGAAAGAAACTTTTATCCTTCTCCTCGCGGTGATGACTACCACCATCATCATTGTCATGATCATCTTAACTGTCATCCTTCTCCTCCTCATCATCATAATCACAAAATTAACTTTCTCTGCAACTTTTCTTTTATCATCATCATCTTCATCATCATAATCACCACCACCATACCCAACATCATCATCATCATCACCATCACCACCAACATTATCATCATCAACATCACCACAATCATCATCATCGTCACCATCACCACCATTCCAAACATCATCATCACCACCATCACCACCAACATCAACAACATCATCATCATCATTATCACCATCATCATCACCACCATCACCATCCTCATCATCACCACCACCATCATCTCCATCTCCATCATCATCCTCTTTCTCCTCAGTATCATCCCTATCCTCATCACGATCAAGTTTTTAACCCGCATACTGCTACTCACTGTTCTGAGAAGAGGAATAATTCAAGCGATGCAGCTAAGTCCATCCACATGTCTTCAAACTTTGCGCTGAATTCCGTTTTCCTGGCCACCGGCAGTCCCACATGTAGGATATCGAGTAGGCACTGTACTGCAAGCTTCCATGTCGAGGGGGCAGGACATGCATATTTCAGACCCAAGGGCAGCTGGAAAACCTTTGTAATGGAAAAAAGGAAAGTCGGGAGATATCTCACAAAATGAATTGCATAGTAAAACCCTCCGCTCAACTCGAAAGTTTATAAATGTAACTCGGAATAGTAGAGAATTAGAAGAAATATAGATTAGGTAATATCATTCACAATATTGTTACATGTACATGCAAAATCTATGACACTGGTGTGGCTAATTGTTTCCCTTCCTTTCTCTCTTCCTCTTATTCCTTCTCTGCTTCTCTCTCATCCTGTATTGAACACTCCTCCCCCTTTTAAAAAATATTTGTACTTCCTCTTTATTTCCCTTAAAATTCCCTCCCTGCTAAAATGGCTGCAATAATGCTTAAAATTGTTGTAGTACCGGTAGTTGTGCTTCAAACATTCACATAAAAACAAACATCATTAAATAGAAGCCATTCTATCTCATTGAGCTACAAATCAGGTCAAATTAAGAATCTGTGATTTTGTATATGAATCAGCATTAATAATCAACCCTGATGTAATAAGTTTGATTATAAAGAAATATCCCTTTCAGTTTTCCTTGGGGTGAACCGCATTGTCTTGTTTTCCCTTTAGTGTTCCAAGGGGCTGGCTAGGGCGTTTCCTTGGCTTAACGCAGACAATTCACAGACTTGACAGCCAGCCTCTGACTGCCCTCAAAAGCCCCCGACACAAGTTCAAAACATGTCAGCATCCATTACCGTCATGTGTTAGACACTTCCCACCCATGTGCTTCAAGCCTGGATAATTCTCTCTCAACCTCTACCCGTATCTCGAGTCTGTGCATGCATCTGGGGTTCTTTCATAGTTATCTGATTTCTTTTTCTTTCTCATCTATCATTTCATTTCATGTCTTGTTCTCCCCTTCCTCTCCCTCTTTATCTTCTCTCTATTTTTTCCTATCTCTCTCCCTTTATCTTTCAAAATCAACTCTACGCCCCCTTTTCTATCATTCTTTCTTTTTACTCCTTGTTCCCCTTGCTTCCCTCTCATTGTTTCTCTTTCTTTACTTGCCTTCCTTCACCTGTTCTTCCCTGTTCTTATTCATTATTCCCCTTCAATTTTTCTCATTATTCAAATTCCTCTTTTAATCTATCTATCTTTCTCTACAATGTCTTTCCCCTCTCCCCCTTTCTCTCCACTCCTATCTTTAATCCGTTTTCTCTGCCCCATTTTTCTTTATTTTTTACTTTCTACCCACTCCTCAGTTTTAAATCCTCAAGCAAGCATTTTCTGATATCCACAAAACATTCAAATATGTTTATCAGGCTCTCCTTTCTTCAGTGAATGTGCTTGATTTCCTTTTCCTACTTGTCACCCCCTTCCTCTCTCTATCCTAGCCACTCACCCCCTAACCACAGGTCTAACTGAACAGCTGTCTGTATCAATACACCATATTTGGCAAATTGGATGCTACGTACTCTGCATAAACAGTGCAATCATGTAATCCCAAACACAATTCTTCTCAAGGATGAATTTGATTGTTAAAGGTAAAGACCAGTTTTGGAAACGCCCTCCTCTCAAAAAAAGAAATGGAAGCTCTTATTACCAATCATGTGAAAGAATATGTTTTGACTAATACGTGATCATACAAATTTTGCCAAGAAACTGCCTACTAATTGATGTATTTGGTAAATTATTATATCTATTTGGACCTGATAGATATAACGCATGTGTCGCGCACGTGTGGGGGTAGTCCCATATACATCTTTCTGTGTACAGTGCTTGTAACTTTACGAAGACTGGGCCAAATTTCTTATCATTTTGATGATTCCAGAACCTTGCAGTACACACCAATACTTATATGCTAGATGATCAACCTTTTCTGATCGATTCCACAACATTTCTTTCACAATGCAATTGCATGACCATAACTGGTCTTTATCTTTAAGGTAACACAATTCTACCTGATCAGTCTTTCTCGTAAGGTTGTAAATGCTAGGGCTTGCCCTGGTGCAAAAAGTGCTATATATGTTCCACCAAAAATTATGTTGTCAGTATCAATAACACCAGATTTGGCAAATTTGATACTACGTACTCTGCATACACTGTGCAATCATGTAATCCCAAACACAATTTCTTCTCAAGGATGAATTTGATTGTTAAGGTAACACAATTCTACCTAATCTATCTCTTTTTTTTAAATTGAAGTTGTTTGTATGCCAGGGCTTGAATTTAGCACTTGCCCTGGTGCAAATAGTGCTATACCGTAATTAACGTTGTATAAACCGCCCTCGTGTATTAACCGCACCCCTCTTTTTTTGCCCTGTGTGTGTGTGTAAGATCATTACGGTACTGTAAATTAAAAAACAGTAGGGACCTAGGATAGAACCTTGTGGTACACCATGTAATAGAAGAAAAATTGGAGGAATTATTATTATAAACTACATATTGAGATCTATCAGAAAGATTACTTTCAAACCAAGATGACAGACAAATTTGAGTGTTGTTCTAGTTTCCGAGTGGTTAGTCAACACACCGATTACCGAGCTGGGAGACATTGCCAGGCATAGCGCCAGGTGGAGGGGCATGTGTATAAACCGCACCCCCAACTTTGAATTTTTTTCGGCGGCAAAAAAGTGCGGTTTATACACTGTTAATTACGGTACATGTACCACAAAAAAATCATGTTGGGCATCTTTATAAAAGTCCTAAATTGCTCAATCTGCAATTAAAACATGTCAGAAGATATTTTTTTCCCTTTATATTAAAGCCCCTCTAAAGTGTTGGGAGCCCAAAAATTTGATGGTAAAATTTCACTTAAATTGTATCATAATGTGAAAGAGATTGTCATTTAAGACACATTTCTGCAAGGATTAAACAAAAAATGTGTTTAAAGTCGAATATTGATGAAAGAATACAAAATTTAGGTTTTCTGCGTACAATGGAAAACCCAACACTTTTGAGGGGCTTTAAATATTTTTAGCATTGTTTCATATGAAATTTTAATAATCTATTGTAAGTGACAATTATGAGTCGAATTACATGAAGGGAACCTAGGCAATATTATTGTCTCCGTGGCCCAGCTGGTGACCTGAAAAGCAAGACCCTTCAGACAAAACCGATCATGCTTGGAGCTTCTACAGGAAGCATCTTACAAATTGAATCATTCAAGCCAGGCCTCGTTCACACAAGAAGTGATAACCTACCTCTCTTTGGAACCTACCTCGACACAAATGCAGCTCCTTTCACATTCGGATAACTGCATGTAAGTGTCTGTTCAAAATCTTTGTAGCATGAAGCTTCTTTTTTTTTCAACCCTCACTTGCCCTACATTTACACCCGACACAGTTTTCTTATTTTGCAGAGCGAGTTTTCGGAGGCAGCTCTCCCCTGCTTGCGTTGTGCATGTGAACAAAGTTTCAGCAGGGCTTGATTTCCCTTCAAATTCCAATAACAAAATGGCGATTCTTGAGAGACTTTGGAGGTTGGACCTACCCTGAGTATGTTCTGCAGGACATGCTGCTTCATGACGGATGGATGCTCGGCCGTTGACCTGTAAAGGTCAGAGGTCAACTGTAAGGCCTTCTCAGCAAAGGGCACGTAGTTCATGGCGACCCAGTCAGACTGATAAAGAAAGAGAGAATATCATGATTTCAGTTCGAGTTGAACTTCATTTCAAATCTACCCATGCATTTTTTTTCACTAATAAGATTAGATCATTAGTACCTGTGACATATCTTCATGATTTGGTGAAAAAGAGAATAGACTAAATTTAAAAAAAATGATCAGATCAATGTATTGAAAAAGAATGATGGCATGCTATCTACACTACAACTTTAATCCTCACCATTGTCACAAAAATGATCAATTGATTAGAAAAAAAGAAGGAAGAAGACACAAAGTTGTACTTGTTGCATGTGTGGTGACGTACTACAAACCAGACATTTGAGGCTAAAATCATCCATATGTTAACAAAAAAAGCGTGTAAATTGCCATAACGGTAGTGCTTGATTGTCACTGTTAGCAACATTATGAATGCTTGGTACGCATTTTTTTTTTTTTTAATGTGCACATTAAGAAAAGTTGTCTTGCAAGTCATGGAACACTTGCCAGGGAATTCTAATTAAGGTTTACTTTCAGTTTCTTTTGGAGGACTTTAATGTGCAAACATACGCACACATGAAGGGAAGCTCAATACAAATACCATCATGCGAAGGTGAAAATGGACGGATTATGCTGTTAGTTCATCCACTCCTTAAACTTTACATCTGGAACTTATTGCAGCAGATTTCACAGTATGCAGATATTTATCACTGACGATCTGTGACGACACAGTCTCTTCTAGGGGCAATTTAACCGGAGCATGTTTTACCGGTACTCAATATAATACAATGAACTGACTCTGAAGATTCCTTGGACTGACGTATAGTTAGAAATCCATTTGCAAAGAAGATATACTTCAATCAATTTTAATATTTACTTTCAAAAACTTTATGGTCTCTGATCTGGGTACATGAAAGCTTTTCCCACAGATATTTCAAATGCAAATCAGGGAAAATGTGTTTCTATATTGACCATAAGATGGGTATATGGTATTAATTCAACACCTTGAAATCTGATGTGAATTAGAACTACATGTACCTGTATTTTTAAGAATGTCAACAGATTTGTAGAGTCTATGAGCCATTATACAAATATCGACTACTTTGAGGGGCATGGTTAAAACTGTTACCCAAGGTGATCTCATAATTGAACTGTGACCCGCCCAGAGATGAAGTTGAGGGGCATAGTGCAGTCTCAAGATCACAGAGGAACTATAATTCTAACGATGCGGATCCCCAAAATAAGCTGTCAGTATTTGTTACATCCCAAGTGTCAATTCTTAAAAAGAAATATTTTAACAATTAAAGCACGTTAAAATATATTTATTTATAGAGTCCAAGGAAATTTATGCGTCAGAGAGAAATGCGTGTCTCACAGCACGTATCCATAGTTAAAATTCATTACTTCCTTGCATTGTAGAACTATGCCCTGTCAATTTTTTTCGCTAAACTGCCCAACAGTCAGTAGCAAATTTCATGGCTGCAGTTTTGGCCAATCAGAGGCCTAGAATCTTTATATGCGGTATACAGCCCTAATCATACATGATGTGGCAAACCATCACCTAATAAGAAATAACAACAAGAAGCAAAAGATACACACACAAAAATCCAATGCTGTTATAAAATCAAATTTTACACAGCTGCCTAGGTGCCTTTGTTATGCACAGCTATCTCTTTCCACTTCTACCTTTTATTTATCATTTTATACAGGTAAAACAAATTAATTGTCATACCTTTTTTGCAAGGCAGTTCACCATACCACATGTAATGAAATTTTTGATTAGAGTCCTTAAAAAATGGATGGGGTGAAATGCAGACAGAAATGGCACATTCCATACAAAATCAAAATGCAATGAAAAGAAAATGTGACATGTTACATGAATAATAGTTTGCAGGCACGATTTGTAGTTATTTTAGGGTCTGAACCATACATGCTCTAGACTATCTCCCACAGGCCTATTATTGCACAATCTGGTGTACATGTATGTGCAATGATTAAGCCTATGTACATGTACATGAAGGTACATATTTGAGCAAAACCCAGCAATGATTTGATACTGCCCCTGAAGGACAGAATTTGGCTAGGCGCATAGTGCTTTGGAATTTGTTAGAACCCGTGCCTGCAGATTATTCATAAGGAATACAGTGATACATGCCACATGAGGGATGAATAAATAAATATATGGTTGCTACATAATATGAGAAAATGATGGTATGACTCATGTTATGTAATTAGTATATGATCATATGGATGAATGGGTGTAATTCATGAGAATAACAGATGCTGCTTGTGGAGGAGGTATCACACAGAGGCCAATGACTTTACGTTAAAAACATGCTATTAAAAAATATATCCTGTTTGAAGCCAGAAGGGCATTAACTCCATCTTAAAGTGAGAAAACATCCTTCTAGCTGAAAACAGAAGATATATACCAACAAACATGAAAAATGATATCAATAACAACACTTGCATGATGATTAGTGGTGAACCGACGATAATACAATGTTATCTTTGAAGCAATATAATCATGATAAACAATTGAACAAAGGGTTGTAAAAAAAAAATTAAAGAGAGAATGGCAAAAACAAAACAAAACAATCAAACAAAACATTCTACAAATCATGACAAAATAATAGGGAAGAGGATAGAAAAGGGAATGACATAATTCCACAAGAATACACATATTTTGTCATGATTTATGTAAGGGCCTATCGTCAGCAAATAAGCAAACCAAAATCTGGACTTTTTCTGGGAAACACAGAGACTTCCTTTATCATTAAAGATACAATGGATAGACAGGGTGGATATAAGTTGCTAAGCATACACACTATGGTTTGGTTACTTAGTACCGGTCAGGACATTCATTTTCTTTCAGCCCAATAAAACAAACAGTATCAATTAGAATCCTTCTACTCAATTAAAAATTAAATATACTACCCCTAGTCTATTTTTAATGATTACAATGTAAAGTGCTTAGAAGCATAGTACCGGTATCAAACGCTGTACAAATGCAACTATTATAATTTGTATTATTATTATTATCATCATTATTATTATTATTATGATCAATTACTATGTATATGGAAGAAAGGCAAATTATGAGGTCTAGTCTTAAATTAGTCAACCAAATGCATACCACGTCGGTATATGTACTGTAATTAACAAATACCTATTTATCTGATATTTCATGAAAATGGAGTCGGTTGTTTCATAAAAGATTGAAGTTAACCCTGTTGTAACTGTATAATGTGTTAATGTGTTAGACAAAAACATTCCATCAAAACCTGCATCCTTGCAAATAGATTACTTACCGGTAAGTACACACAGGACATATTTGTCACATGCCTTATCATGTAAGTTATAAGACACTGTGTTTAATATACATAATTTGGACTATGCATGAAGCATATTTCTCTATTATTTAAAGTTTACCCACTATCACGGCCTACGATGTTAAGTTTCTTCCCCTTAATGATGCAATGAACCAAGATCAGTATTTCCCTCTCCCATGATATTGCGATGAATGCTTCGTACAAATGCATCAACTGGGCTCCAATCCAACAACTTTTTAGTTCCTCATTCCTTTCTAATCGCAGGATACCGTATGAATGTACCTAGATAACAAGCAGCAGTCGTCACTCTCTTGGGTTAGAGCTAATGCTTTATATCAAACAGGGGGTTAATTAAACAAAAATACACTGCAGCCAAAGAAGGGGTATACAAGTCACACTGTGCCACAGAACTATTACATCTACATACCTGTGTGGCAGACCTATAACTCTCCCATTTCTCCTGTTTCATGTGGTAGATGATACAAATTTTAATACAAAAATATGGTAAAATAATAATAAAAATCAGCATTAATGGTAAAACAGGTGTTAAGTACAGAAGAACAGGATGTCATATGATCTATAACTCTCCCATTTCATGTGGTAGATGATACAAATTTACAAAAATATGGTAAAATAATAATAAAAAATCAGCATTAATGGTAAAACAGGTGTTAAGTACAGTTGAACAGGATGTTTGGTGCAGATGTGCGAGTTTCAGTGGTTTTCAGGGAGTCGGTTGTTCCATCTGGGGTTGGGTAGTTCACATATATAATGAAAAACCTCTCATGAGAACTGACTTCATGTAGGAACCCATGAAAATCATGGACACAAAGGTAGAACAAATCCTTAAGAAGCAAATAATTTTCCTTCATAAAAGCATCACAAAATTAAATTTTGTACTTTAACACCAAAATATATCAACAAAGAAGAGAGTGGGCCTTTAATCACAATACTTTGCCCATAAAAACAACATAATTTTGGATTGGTGTAAACAGCAGTCATCCTGATGGCTTTTGTATATAGTAGTTGTAAAGACAAATATTACATTGCACAACTGGGAAGCACAAAATAGATTAATCATCTTTAATTCTGCAATTAGGATGACTCAAGAAATCCAAATCCCTCATGATATTTCAGACGGGGAAAGGGGTTATGTTCACAAAACCACGAAACGATGATAAACACAACGAAACAGCACAAAAACACACTAAACAAATCTACATCAGAATATGAACCAAAACACACATGGTTATAACAAAGGCACATGATCTACGTTTCACAACCATTGATACAAGCATAATGATAAATGTGATGCAAGCTCAAGACAAACACTGTTTGAAACATCAAATGCATCTAAAACTACACAAACATGTACATGAATTTGTATGTTAATATGAAATGATTAAACATTTGAGAAATCAAAATCAAATCGATTCAAACTATTTTATTCTAAAACCTACACTTTTGCATGATTTAGTAACTGTACCTTATAATGATAGTAAACATGCACAAAATGGATATATGGAGATATAATTCCAAAGAAAACCCATATTTATAAGGTCTTTGAGCTTTAAAAAAAAAAAATTATTAAATGAAACAAAACCAACAACAAAAAGAAGAAGAAAAAAAAAAAAAAAAAAAAAAGGGAGCCTACATGGAATCTATAAATATTGGGTGAACTGAAACTGATAAACCATCAATTTGTTTTGAAATGACAAAATATCATCTATTATATGAAATATTGCCCTATAAATATTATTCAAATCACAGAATAAGCTCTTTTTTTCATAATGGCTAAATCAAGTTCAGACCACAATCTGTGGGAAGGCATAATTGAAAACTCATGACAGTGGGAGCCTGGTTGTCTCTTAAAATAGCCCTTGCTTTATAATCTTTGTCTATCACTTTGAATACACAAGCCTGGCCCATCCCTTCAAGCCCTGCCTGACCTTGGAATGAAACAAATATATTTCTGTCAAAATTTTTTTTAGATCATCTGCATCTGCAAGGACCCAAGGACAACTACAAATGAATTAATAACAACCTCCAAATAAAAATTAAAGCTACTTGTAGTACACACACAAAAAAGAAGGAGAAAAAAGAATGGTAAAATAGTTATGGAAAAAATATCTTGATGTCATAATCTTTCTTCCACCTTTTAGGCATGCTAAAAGTAAGAAACAATGCTTGGTGCAGATATGATGACAGGTTTCAAAAGGAAATGGTAAAAGGCTTTAAAAAAAAGTCATGAAGCTTCTTTTGAAACATAAAGTGAGCAGGAGAGAGACAATTCATACATAACAATAATTGTGGTTCTTCAAAACTTTTGAAAGGAGAACATATCCTAATGAAATAGTTTGAAAATTCTGCAAAATACACAATAACATTTTCTACAAATGTGAATATTTTTACTGTAATTTGGACTAAAAATATGTTTTCATTCTAAAACCGAAACAGGTACATGCACTAGTTTGTACACACTAATGATTTTTTGTAAAAAATTAATAATAACAGAAATATCCAACTCAAATTTAATGACTGAGAGTGCATTTTGTAACGTAGCTGGCAGAAGGGTTGTAAACTTGTCGCAAAAATTTGGCTACAAGCGGATACACACTACTGATGGAAGCAGAAACTCATTAGCATTAGAATGCCTGCAACTTCACAAAAATGTGCTTATTGATATTAAAGGAACAACTCAAATTAGTTAGTTTCAATCAATTTTTCTCTTTTTTATTAGTAGATAAAGAGAGAAATCCCTGTTATCTTCAGAAAAATGGTATAACATGTATAGATCAGTTAAAACCTTTGAAGCGAGGTATCAGAAATTTGCTTTGTGGTAATGACCTTCTGCCAGCGGCACGACACTTTCACAAGAAAATTTTCTAATCTTGATGAAACAAAAAAATGGTTTCTACCCCAGTCACACCCAAGAGACCAACACGAGACCGAGCAAACTATCATGTTCATCTGAATTGGGAAACTGTCCGGTCAGTCTGAAAGTGGTTAATCAGTGTGACTGCGGTATAGACCAAGGGGGTGTTTCACAAAGACTAAGATCGACTTTAATTTGGGCTTAACTATGGCAGGCCATTCATGCCACTGGTTGATATCACCATTGTGATCTTTAGATAATATTTTTTCCTTCAATAATGTATTATCAAAAAATGTAAATTCTGTAGATTTATGAACATGATTTGTACATGTACGTCCCTTGAGAGACCCATGCCAGTAAATGCTGAGAGCAATCAGTGGCATGAATGGCCTGCCATAGTTAAGTCCAAATTAAAGTTGATCTTAGTCTTTGTGAAACACTCCCCAGATGTACAAAAGAGGGTAAAGGAAATCAAAATGCATAAATTAACATCTAAAGCAATAGAACAGAATGCACAGAAATGTACCTTTGAATCAAACATTCCCTGATAAAGCTATTGCAGCATTAAAGCGTGAGAAAAGAAGAGACCAAGATAGAAGGGTTAGTGTGATGTTTTAAGCGATTAGATTCAATCAAATTGAGTCTTTAAAATCTAAGATCACTGCAAAATTGTAGATGAAGAAATGAATTCTCTCATTCTGTTTTGATGGCTGTCTTTGCTTTATACGGACGATGGAAGGGGGGGGGGGGGAAGTGAAATCTGCTCACATACTCCTTGACTATTAAAGTAATGTAAGAAAAAATAACATTCAAAACTTTGAATTTATTATATGTACTGGGTAGATTAAAAAAAAAAAAAAACATGGCCAAAAGGCTACGTAACAGCCTTGTAGAGGTAATATCTTATCAATTTTAAAATGAGATGAACTGTTTGGCTAAGAATGAGGATGGAAAAAATAACTTCAGTGTTTGGGATTAGCCTTTAAGGCTTGTTCAGATATGATTGCATTAAAAAAGCCTCCATGTTTAATTTTTTTTTTTAATGAACTGCAACTGCGTGCAACAAAGGATGTATTCACCGAGCTCTCTATTATAAGATTCAGAAATGTGAATGTATTACACAGTACGTCATCATACAAACAAATCGCCAAGGTTTTTCCCCAACACACCAGAACGAGCCCAAGATATTTTTTTTCTCTTTGCAATGGGTTGAACCAGAAAAATACAGAATTCATTTTCTCATCTTTTAAAGCATTTAAATATTAAGTTTATTAGATATTAAGTATTAGTTCTCCATGCACAATACTGATTTCTCATATTTACCTGTGTCTTTTTCTATATGTTAACAAAAAATGGAAATAAAATAAAACATCAAAAGCATTTCATCAAGAATTCTGTTAAACTACAGTGTATGCACAAATTTCAACAACAAAAAATCAGCAATAGCAGTGTTAATTCTCATCATTCATAAAAATGTGACAATGAGAGCGAAAGAAAAAAAAAATGGGAGAATGATCATTCCTGCTCCATTTAGTCTTTTCTTTAGCAATTAACAGCAATTATTTTCTTCGTACAACATCTCGTTTACACAAACCTGCATCCTGAATTATTAGAAATCATTAAAACAACAAACTTCCTCCTCTAAACAACATACTTATGACCAAATAGTTCCCCTTTCATATCACGAGATAAAGACTTGCTCCACAAATTTACACAAAACCATATCAATTTTGTGAATAATGCAAGTACATTTCGGGAAGAAAAAAAATCATGATTAAAAACATTTCCCCCAAAATCAACAATTATTTTTTTTTAAATCAGGAAAAATAAAATAAAATCAGAAATTAGCAGGCTTGCATGTCCTACACGAAAATAGGTCATTAATGCTGAGCTTAATCTGATAGCTGACACAAGGAGATACAAATCCCCACCTAGATACTAAGCCTCCAAAATAACTAACAAGGAAATAAAAAGGGGATATAGGTGACTCAAACATTGGAATTGCACAAGCGGCAAAGCCTAGTGGTTTTTCCCTTTAGAGAGGGAACTGTAGGGAATTAACACAGTTTTGAATGAACTAGGATGGAATGTAGAGTGAACTTTTCAACAGGAAACGAGACGTCCTGGATTGAGATTTAGGAATGTCCTGTATGTGACAATGATCATGATCTCAAATGACACCAATGGTATTGAGAAGGAAAAACAAGGGGAAAAGGGCCCTAGGTATGGCATAAAAAGAAAAAAAAATGATAAAAAAAAGAAAAAAAAAAAAAAAAGAACGCTCCCAGATTGTGTGTACATGTCTAGATACATGAAAACATCCATAATAATGTTGTTTGCCCAAAGATAAACATTGATGCATACACATTTAAGATATTTATTGGACAACATAAAATTCTCATAATACACTATGTAATAGTGAACCTGTATGCAAGATGTAAAATCAGGAAAATCATGAAACAAATTGGTATGAGTCATGACATTACTGAGCAGATATAAAATGGGTGTAGTCAATATAGCAATGATTGTTTACATGTTCTGAATAGAGTATCCAATTACAGATTGCTAGGAACCTGATATTGAAGGTTGATATCAAGTTTCACTCTTTATTGAATTATACATGTAAGAATGAATAAAGAAGTGCATTTGAGAATATAGTGTGTGACTTGCTTATATTATGGATCTGGTTGGAAACAGTGAATCTAATAGCACATCTCAGAATCATAGACTTGTCTTATTCCAGCCGAGGAATCAATTGCAATATTAAATCATTCACACTTTACTATAAATCAAACATCAACACTTAACACTGAGTTGTGTGTACTTTATGTTTCATTTCTTGTTTTCCTTTTGATCCATAAAAATCAAGTAAATAGAAAAGTCAGTAAAAAAAAGGGGGGAAATATATCTTCATCTGTTTTCTTCTAGTGACATGCCTATGACACAGAATGCTCAATATCTCCAGAAGCTATACATGTAGATCTCTCCACAATATTTGTCACCCTTTACTAGAATCCTAATCTAACCACACATCCAATTTGCGAGTGTGATCCACTAAGTCCCGAGGCTAGACATTGCACTTTTGGGTGTCATTATTTCCCTAAAGAGGACAGTGGACCACACACAACAAACTATTATTCAGGAAATGTTTGTCTTCACTTTTTTCCTTTCCTTCTTCTCACTAACAGGCAATCAAGGAAGCAGTATGTGTGTGTGTGTGTGTGTGTGTGTGTGTGTGTGTGTAGGGGGGGGGGTGTAGGGGGGGGGGTGTTATACTACCAATATAGATATGTCGACATATTTGCACTATAGTTTTGAGAGTCACAGTGAGAGAAAGGCTTTTTTTTATGTCTTTCTTTCTTTCTGGGGCATGTATGGTGGGAGGGGGGCATGTATGGTGGGAGGGGGGCATGTTTTTTGTTGTTATTAGTTTTTTTAATAGAGCTCAAACATGAAGTGGTTGTGGATTTTTTTTCTTCATCTAATATCGAACCAAGGATGCAGTGTCATGGAAGTGTGTCAATAAGTATGAATAACATACAGGGCTTGATGCCCTATTTTTGCAAAGGTGACATCTGCATAAACACATACTGAAACAAACTTTATTGATCTCTACTTTTTTAGTTCTTACAATTCTTCTTCCTCCTATTAAACAAGTAAGCACATACAGATCATTTGCTTAGTACTTCATTGCTTCAACCTTATATACAATCTGTAATCTATTATGGCAATATGTGAAAAAGAATGTTAAGTTAACACTTAAAGTCTGTTTAAGATTATGAAAAATTGTCATTATCACGACAGCTTCGGATTACCGGAAAGAAAAAAAAGAAAAAGAATAAGATGAAAAAGCAGAAGGAGGAGAAAATGTTGGGGCTTTCATTACATTTAAAGGAAAAGAACCCCCATAATGTGACGCTCTCATAATGTTCTAAACCTTTGAATAACAAACCGATGAACACTCAGGCGGGGATCTAAGAAAAATGTGCATTATATTAAACTCAATTTGTAGCCAACAAATTAATATTGCATGTATCATAGTGTCAGATCATGCAAACCTGAGTAATATTATTTCCTTACCTGTTTAGGTGCAGTTTTGGTGATAGCCTTGGTCTCTATGTGACCAAACGATGGAGGCTGGCAGGAGTATGTGATGAACGTTAAGAGTTGATCAAAGATGGCTGGATACATAGACTGCATTACCTCACTGCCTTCTGCAACAGCCTAGAGAATAGAAAAGAGATTTAAAGCATGTCATTGTTGTATATGACTTTCAGAGGGTAATATCAAGGTTGGCGAGCCATATTCAGGCAAACCTGTTTTAGAAACCACCTGTATAGAAAGACTACTTGTCTATAATGATCACATCTTTTGTTTTCCTTGGGAGTGGTTCTCATTGCAAGATTTCGTTCAAAAATTACTACCTGTCTAGATGAATTTTCTTGTCTCCAGTGAGTGGTCTTTTATACACAGGTTTCACCGCACTAGGCACTGCTCAACACTTACAGGGGTAGGAGACCACTGTAATATTAAGACGCAATAAATTCATTGTATTACTTGATAAATGGAGACATGTGCAACTGATGTACCAAAGTTTGTTTTACCAATATGTCACAACATCTACTTTATTCAAATCTATTGTTTTGTTCTTGCTCAAGAATGATTGAATAAAAAAATTCTTCGGGAAAAAAAAAAAAAAAAAAACCTCACCTTTTTGAGTACCTCAAATACATGTAAGACCGCAGACTGCAACGTGGTGATCTCAGTCTCTGTGGACGACGGTATCAGGAACACTGACATGTCTGCCTGCACTGGCACAGATACTGCACTCTGCAGAACCAAGCACAACTTCTGCAAGTCCGATGACACAAACTTGTCCTTGACATGATCAAAGAGGTAGGGGAATATCTGCACGAGGGCTGTCAGGAAAGCTTGCGTAGGAAGCACCGCATCCGCTTTGGTCTCGGGTGGTTTTGTGCTGTTGGTGCCTATACTGATCCAAACCCTCCACGCGTTGGACCACAGGGCGGCATCTTCAAACCCTGGGACGGTCCCTCCAACAGCGTCCATGCTTCCATTGGTTGCATCAATAGTCCTTTCATTTTCTGTTTCATAAGCATCAGAGTTCGAAGGCTGCATGCGGATGATTGTCTCGCCACCTGGGGTGGGGAGGTCCGTCGTAAGCGACGCCGTTTCAATGCTACCATTTCTTCCTGATTTCTGAGGGGTCTGTTGTTGTGGGTCCGGGATGACCGTCACTATCTGCTTCGGCGTCTTCATCTGGATGACTTCTAGGAAACTCTTGAGGGCGTTGAGGGAGACTTCTTTGCTGGGGCTGAGTGCAGAAGCCTCTATGTGCTCCAACAGGAGAGCCCATGCTCTGGGAAAGTCACCTGCAAAATAGCACGGATAGTAGCAGTAGCCAACAGTTAACATGATAATCATGCATGGAATGATAAACTGTCATTTCATAAGATGCAAATCTAAGTGAGTCAGAATCGAGCCTAACAAGTTGCTCAAGAGAATCACTCAAAGGCAAATTTGAAGAAGTGTATGAGTGGAAGAATCAACATTTAAAAGCTACCATAACACACAAAACTATGCAAATCTATTAGCAACAACCATATTGTATATTCTCCCTAAACTGGACACATGAGAAACCCTAACTCCTCTGAAATACTAAATACTAAAATACAAAGGAATATATTCCCATAAGGCTGTCAATCTCATTAAAAAATTCCCATTCATGTTTACTGAATCTACTATTCACTACTTAATTTACTACCATCTCCGGGAACAAATAACATCTATACTTTACCTAGTGGTAAGAGGGCATATCTCCATGTATTGAAGACCCTGGCCACCCCAGCCAGCGTGAGAACCTTGGTCTCTGCCCACTGCTTCTCTGCTGTGTCTCTTGAGTGATGGATGAGGATGTTACCACTGGGCTCCAGCTGCTCAGTAGCAGCTACACTGGAACACTTCTTGACTTTGTCAAGCAGTGGGAACAGAACCTGGGGAAACATAAATGAAGAAAGAGGGTGAAATTTATAACCTGATAGGCCTCTTTGTATTTGCGTAATTGACTCTCATATTTTGTGATGCTTTTATGGAAAATCAGAAAATTAGTCTGGACTACATGTACATCAGTGATAGATACCCTAAGCATATTGGCTCAAATTCACAAACAAGGTTTGTAGAAAAATCTAAGTTTATGTGCGTCACATGACACGTTTTGAGGCGTTTCAGATCAAGGTTTATCTGAACCTTGATCTGAAACGCGTCAAAACGCGTCATATGAGGCACATAAACCTAGGTTTGTCGACAAACCTCCTTTGGGAATTTGGGCCAGTAAGTCTGTTAAGACAAATATTTGAAATGGTGAGCCAATATTTGCTCCAATTTCATTTTGTTTCAGAATTTATGCAACTGGGTTTTAGGTTACATTTAGGTGAGAGAAATGTAGAGTCTTGATTTGCAGATTTAGTGAGTGAAGGACATTGACTGAAGAGCAATTGCTGCCTAAGCATGTGTTGTAGAATTGTTTGAACTTCAAGAGGTATCTTTAGATTAAATCTTCTTCTTCTGGTTATCTTCAAAGGACTAGGCAGCCTATCACGAAGATGAACTATAGATTCCAAGCGGTGTGAGGAAGACAAATGATTTTTAATGGGATAGGGCATAATATGCCTCAGGAGTAGTCCCTGGAAGTTCTCTTGACTCTCATCGTGCACTACATTTCCCGGAAGGCTGTTCCATTCTGGGATAGAGCGTTGGGCAAATGCAAACTTGTTTCCACATGTTGCCTTTCAATATGCTTTCATGACAAACACTTTATATGTAATCTCTATTCTGACTTGTCCCCATATGTTTCACTTTTCACAACTTTATACAGATTTTCAGAATAGTTTGTTGAGAACATTATAGGCAATCTCTATTCTGATTTGTCCCCATATGTTTCACTTTTCACAACTTTATACAGACTTTCAGAATAGTTTGTTGAGAACTTTATAGGCAATCTCTACTATGATTTGTCCCATAATTTTCTCTTTTCACAACTCTATACAGACTTTCAGAATAGTTTGTTGAGAACTTCATAGGCAATCTCTACTCTGATTTGTCCCATATGTTCCACTTTTCACAAACTTATACAGATTTTCAAGATAGTCTGTTATGATTGTCAAGTTGACTCACATGCCATAGTACAATCTGCCATGTGGTATGCTTGAGAAGAGCTCCGTGGGCACTGATGGTAGAGAAGAGAGTTTGACCACCACTCTTTCTGACCGCTGGTCTGGAGTCTACACACAGGTCAGCCAACCTGTTGGATGAAGACAAAGTTATGAAATCATATTAAACACAACACTGCTTCATACTTACATACATGTAAATTTCTATGATGAAGCTGAAGATAAATAGCTTCTACTTGAAAGTGATTGGGTAAGATAAAAGTGATCCAAGTTCATCCAATTCATAAATCAAGTAACAAAACAATGAAACATCTTCCAAAAAACAACATTTATCATAATTTGCAAAATTAATATAAAATTGTACAATATAACAATTAAATAATTAAAGCAGTGAAGACTTGTTACATCAGAAATATGTAGACTATGAAGAACCCTTCAGCGAATTTCTAATCTCTGACAGTTGTAATCAGATGGGGACTTATTAGGTTAATAGTGTTCTGTAGATAGGTGATCTTTATAAGCAAGTTTCTGTACTGTACTGTACATTTCTGTGAGGAACACTGCTCCCTGGAAACTCAAAAAATGTAGTCTTTACAGACAGATGGTCATTCTGTACAGGTGGTTGATAAAAAAGGTTATTACTAACCTTGAGTAAAGGGTTAGCCAAAGAGCATCAAAGGGAGGGATGGGTTGTTCTCCATTGCTTGTGGCTTTAGGTCCACCAACGGTTTCCTTACTGAGCACCGTTCTGATCTTCTCTCTGTTCTGGTACAGGTAGTCTGAGATGTTCCACTGAAAAGAAAGAGAGAGAGGGTACAAAGTATGTTTGTGAGAACATAATACAGCGAGTATATGAAGGAAGTATGTGAGAGAAAGAGAGGGAATAGAGTAAGAGAGAGAGAGAGGGGGGGGGAAGAAGGGAGAGAGAACCAGAGCAGAGAGAGGGAGAAAGGTAGAGAGAGAGAGAGAGAGAGAGAGAGAGAGAGAGAGAGATGAGAGAGAGAGAGGGGGAGAGAGAGAGAAAGACAGAGAGAGTGGAGAGAGATGGAGGGATGGAGAGAGAGGGATGGAGAGAGAGGGAGAGAGAGAGAGAGAAAGAGAGAAAGGGAGGGGAGGGGGGGGGCAGAAGATAGAGAGGGAAAAAGAGATATATAGAGAGAGACATAGAATAAGAAAAAGATGTACAGAAATAAACACACAGATAGATAACAGAAGAAGAAAAAAGTCAATGCAACAAGAGAGCAGAACAAGAATAAAAGGGATAGAAAGAGGCCTTGATCTTGTGTAACAAAACAAAAATATAATACAAAATTTCAGTTTGCAGCAAGAAATGTTTTAACATTTCACATTTTGGGGGATGACATTCCTAATGTTTTGATGACATTCTTCTTGTAATAAATTATATCGATATACACAAAAAAACATATTTTTGCCAATCAATGAAGCAAAATATATATCAAGAAAAGAAGAAAAAAAAAGAAGAAAAAAAAAGAAGAATGAAAACTAGTCTTACCAATAATCCTATTGCTGTGAGGCTGATGTTGAGCTCTTCCTTCTGCAATCCAAATTTAGCTGCCACCTCAACACAGATTTGTAAGCAGTAGCAAGGCATGATGGGAAGGAAATCTGTGACGACCAACTGAATACTCTGGAATGCTGAACGAATTAATGATTCCCTGCAGCAAATTGGATATGAAATTTAAATAATATTGAGATTAATTATTTTCTGCATAAGGATGATGGCTTTAAGCTTCGTCATTTAAAAGGCAGGAATACCATAATAATTTCTTTACTGTTGTACTATGATACAAGGCATGGTTTAACTCTAATACGGTATCTTATCTTCTGTTTGGATTTTGTAGTACATACTGTAACAAAAATGTTTTGCATCTATGGAATGACTTAGATAAAGATGGTCTTTTCATATGGTGAACATATGAAATATTTATTTCACAAATCAGTCTCCTGAAGTTTATGTGGAAAAGTAACTGGTGACTGGTTTTGCAGGTGCCATCTCACTCACTTACGCTACTGAGCTTTCAGCACTGATTTTCTCAGATAAGTGGCAAGACAACAATACGTTTGCCAAACAAACTTCAGGAGACCGATATTGGAATGATATTGGTTCTTTTTGTCGGTCAGATGGGGCCAGCACTTCATCATTTGTATCTTCCATATCTCACCGCGTCTCCCAATAGTCAGGAATATCTCTTATTATAGACCACATATAACGATTCCAGGCCTCTGATTCGTTGGTCAAAATTGCATGCATGAAATGCGCTGCGGACTGCTGAGCAGTAGCGCACAATATACAGGGCATTGGGTTCGTGCAGCGAGACATGCGCAATGCTCTTAGTCTGGTAAACTTCCTTTGACTCTACAAACAAGGACACTTTGATAATAATAATAATAATATTCTGCTTTTATAAAGCGCCCAATACATTGATACAACGATGTGTCTAAGTGCTTTACAGATATATTATTACTCCGGTCATCGGATTCAGGCTTACTCGCACACAATGTATGCACATTTTAAGAACTGACACTTGTGATGCCGGATATAAAACAAATACCGACTGCTTATCTTGGGGGTCACGGTTAAAACTATAGCTCCTCAGTGATCTAGAGACTTCCCCATGCCCCCTCCACATTGTCACTGGGCACGATGCAGGTTCGAGATCACCTTGGCAATAGTTTTAACCATACCTCTTAAAGCAGTCAATATTTGTATACTACCTACCCTTGGTCGGTAGTAACGGCACCAACCACCCCTAAGACCAGAGGCCAGCCATGGACGAGTGTCTCCCCGTTATTAGACAGGATCTGATGCACACAATCAAGCTGTTTCTGTCTGATGTCTGCATGGGGTATCAATGACAGTTCTTGGAGGGGACTTAGGAGTAACATCTGTAACCTCTGTAGCAGGGGAGGGGGGGGGGGGGGGAGGGGAAATCCAGAAATACCACATGAAATGTTATATCATTCTCTGATTATTCTTTTTTGTGTTGGTTATGCTGGCCTACTTATCATTATATTGCTATCACAGAGAACAGATAAATTTTATTATTTTGATGCGGAACAAATTTTCATAACTGTCAATTTGCACTATAGTCAAACATGCTTTAGTGACCACCTGTCTACAAAGACTACATTTTTTGTTTCCCTTAAAAATGGTTTCTGATTGTTATCATTATGATTATTATGTTGAACGAATATTAAAATTTGCAATCCAATATGTCAGTTACATTTTTGTTATTTGGTCTATGCGCCCAGTCCCTTAAGTATTAAAGTTCATTAATTAATTTATCTATACACATTTTTTAGTAACTTTCTAATAAAAACAAAATATCTTTCAAAATTAAGAACACTTCAAGTGATTTCCATTTTCTAAATGTTTCAATCAGGTGAAAAGGGGAATGGTAATCTCACCAGGTTTTCATGAAGTGGAGGGGTGTGCTTGTACGCCAGAGCTGCCTTGATGAGCGATGTGACTGCCTCTGCTCCCCACTCCCTCATTTTGACGTTGGGGTGCTGGCAGATATCGGACAGATGTGCCGTGAGAGGGCGCCAGAGTACCTCCATGCGAGGTAGATTGACCAATCCCGTCTCGAGGAGCTTGGCTACTGCGAAGAGCGAGGGCTCTTGCTGTGATTCAAGGAGGAAAAAAGAGTTTTGAAAGGGGAGGCTTCCAATACCAAGCAGTATAAAACTTGCTACCTATCTTGAATTAATCTAACTTCCAAAACACGATTCTGATGGAATATGTCAACTGAACACCAACATTCAACACTGGATACAATCATTGGTTGTACACACACAAAACCAATGCTAAGTTCTTGGAGCTCTGTGGGACAACTACGATCAAATCCTCATACATGACAACAAAATTGGAGTAGGCCAACTCAATTGGCTCTGAAGAGAGCTTACAAAATGATGGTGTAAGACCGCACCATCTACATTAGCTCTTGCAGCTGTGTAGGGGTTAATATGACCGAAATATGTAACTTGACCACATTGGTCATAACCTGTTGAAATAGTCTAGGTATGATGCCTCTGTTAGCAGCATGCAAAGGCATTGATGATATGGTGTAAGGCCACATCATCCAGCTACTATGAGTTCCATTGGATACTCCTCTTATTCACCCTGTTCGAGAATACCAGCTCCATTGCTTCCTAAAATAGCTTACAGAGGACACTGATAAGATGGTGTAAGGCCACATCATCAAGGTACTTCAAGCTCTTCAGGAAAACTATTACCTATCAGTCAAACTTGGCTACATCAGTTATACTTACCCTATTTGAGTAGGCTAGCTCCATTGCTTCTGAAGATAGCTTACAAAGAGCGCTGATAAGATGGTGTAAGGCCACATCATCAAGGTACTTCAAGCTCTTCAAGAAAACTTTTAACTATTAGTCAAACTTGGCTACAGCAGCTATACTACCCTATTTGAGTAGGCTAGCTCCATTGCTTCCTAAAATAGCTTACAGAGGACACTGATAAGATGGTGTAAGGCCACATCATCAAGGTTCTTCAAGCTCTTTGGGAAAACTATTACCTATTAGACAAACTTGGCTACATCAGTTATACTTACCCTATTTGAGTAGGCTAGCTCCATTGCTTCTGAAGATAGCTTATATAGAGCACTGATAAGATGGTTTAAGGCCACATCATGACGGTTCTTCAAGCTCTTCAGGAAAACTATTACCTATTAGACAAACTTGGCTACCTCAGTTACACTTACCCTATTTGAGTAGGCTAGTTCCATTGCTTCTGAAGATAGCTTACAGAGAGCACTGATAAGATGGTGTAAGGCCACATCATCTAGATACTTCAAGCTCTTCAGGAAAACTATTAACTTATTAGTCAAACTTGGCTATATCAGTTATAATCACCCTATTTGAGTAGGCTAGTTCCATTGCTTCTGAAGATAGCTTACAGAGAGCACTGATAAGATGGTGTAAGGCCACATCATCTAGATACTTCAAGCTCTTCAGGGAAACTATTAACTTATTAGTCAAACTTGGCTATATCAGTTATAATCACCCTATTTGAGTAGGCTAGCTCCATTGCTTCTGACGATAGCTTACAGAGAGCACTGATAAGATGGTGTAAGGCCACATCATCAAGGTACTTCAAGCTCTTCGGGAAAACTATTACCTATTAGTTCAACTTGGCTACATCAGTTATACTTACCCTATTTGAGTAGGCTAGCTCCATTGCTTCTGAAGGTAGCTTACAGAGAGCACTGATAAGATGGTGTAAGGCCACATCATCCAGGTACTACAAGCTCTTCAGAAAAACTATTACCGGGTACCTATTAGTCAAACTTGGCTACATCAGTTATACTTACCCTATTCGAGTAGGCTAGTTCCATTGCTTCTGAAGATAGCTTACAGAGAGCACTGATAAGATGGTGTAAGGCCATATCATCAAGGCACTTCAAGCTCTTCGGGAAAACTATTACCTATTAGTCAAACTTGGCTTCATCAGTTATTATACTTACCCTATTCGAGTAGGCTAGTTCCATTGCTTCTGAAGATAGCTTACAGAGAGCACTGATAAGATGGTGTAAGGCCACATCATCAAGATCCTTCAAGCTCTTCAGGAAAATGATTAACTATCAGCCAACTTGGCTACATCACTTACACTTACTCTATTTGAGTAGGCTAGCTCCATTGCTTCTGAAGATAGCTTACAGAGAGCACTGATAAGATGGTGTAAGGCCACATCATCAAGGTACTTGGAGCTTTCAAAGAGCTGAGACAGCATGGACGATAGAACGGGAAGCTCAGTCATGGCTGCAGTGGTGATGACTGTGGTATGTGAGTCAGTCCCTCCTCCAACTATTGACGACAAAATAGCAAATTTAGGTTTTATATATTTATATTCATGGGTTTAGTAAAACATTTTTTCAAGTTGTTTATAATATTCATAGAAGACTATGAAATTTCATCATACTTTTGAATTGATCAATTAAACTGAATTTAATTTAATGACCTCTCCGTCCCCACCCTTTGAAGTAGGGCAGGCTGAATACCACATCATATATGTTTAAGAGACATCATAAGTATCCACCTGCCTTAGATAAATTCTTATCTTTTGCATTTTTTTCTACCCCTTTGCAAATCCGTTCTTTTGCAATTTACTCCTTTTGCATTTTGACCACTTGATGTATCTTTTATGAACTGATAATCAAGTTCAATAGCTAAAGAGAACGTATCAATACATACCACCATAAGTTGATCATCACATGTTATCACTCTTTACTTTCAATATCATACGATTGATAACGTAGAATAAAAAACATCAGAATGATAGCATACAACATACATTGCTCAGGTCAATGCAGGTATAAGGATATAAAAACTGTAATGCAGATTTAATTAATCTATGCTGCTGGTCAGTAGATTTGCGTTTAGCAGGCTAAAGATTCATTTTCACCACCGCAGAAATTAAATAATTTTGCCTGCTCAATAATTACTTGCATACTCGACAACTAAGGAGCACATGCTGGTTCTAAAGGGGGTGCATGCATACTGTACAAATACACATGAATTGGGGAGGGGGTAGGAGAGAAGAGGTACATGTATGCAATAATAGGTAAATGTACACATCATTTTCTAGGAGATTCCTGTAACAAATAAATAACACAAAACAGTTCATAACCAGCAAAGTTTGCCACATGCCATATATGCAAAGTATTTTTAATCATACCGACTTAACTGATGCGAATATATCATGCTGTATGCAGTATTTGGTTGTTATTCCCCTTCCTGCTACATTTCCACTGAGATCAAATATTCACTGGCTTTGATGTTGTAAATTACAAAGAGTTAATTGATCTGTCATCATATATGCATTTTGAAAAATACTAATGTTTTTCAACACTTGTTTTTACTACATATACATGTAATGCCATTTGTGTATAGATAATACCATGTAAACAATAATTATTACCATAATGCAAAAAATATTTACCTAGTTATAAGTTACATCCTTTGATAATTGGCTTTCTACATTATGTATGGTGTAAAGTGTATATAACCATGTATGATGTACATGTTTCAACTTCTATGAACTAACCTACTTGGATATGTCAATGTATTTTCAATACATTAATTCAATACAATAGTCTGATTAGGTATGAATAAAAACTCTTGTGTTTATCCAATACAGTTAGCAATCTCTCAGGCATCTGCTAACTGTTCACAATTTAACATTTAAACAGACACACAGTTAAATTCTTTTACCTCCCTCCAGACAAGGTGTTTTTTAAAGAATTTATTAAAACATCCACCAGAACGCTGCAACATTCTAAATTCTGTATGCAACTAAAGGTTTGAAAAAATGAAACTCCCATAACCATCTTTAAAAGCAGAACTCCCTGGTTTTCAGAGTGAAGGCTTTTTTTTTGGGGGGGGGGGGGGGTACTTACTAACATTATGCCCACTACAGAAACACTGGACATAGTGTTACATTTCAAAGAGGGGGATACACCCAGAGTAATTTTGATAAAACTTACTGCCCCCTTCGAGCCAAGTATTTTGAAAGCCAGAGAGAGAAAGTTAGACTTTATGCACAACTGAACAACGATATCAAGACCAGCAGCCAAGAATCACATCTAATATGTTTTGAAGTAGGAGGCAGATGTGTTGTCACAATGAAAAACCAAAAACAGATCAAGGAAATCTTCCGTCATGTAAATACCAGAGTAGGTAAGAATGTTATGGTATCGATCATTAAGTTCCCCCTTGTAGGATCTTATGTCATAAACAATGCTAGGCCAGAACTGCAGTGGACCAATATGACGCTCCTGGATTAGTAACCTGTGTAGAAAGGTTATTCTTCCCTTCATTTTCTCTCACAAAGATTTGTTTTCATTCTTGTTATTTTTTCGTCTCTGTCTCTTCTTCTTTAATTCACGTCTTCCCTTCTTTTCCTCCCCTCACTTTTCCTTTTCACTTTACTCCTTAATTACCCAATTCTTCTGTTCTGTATTTTTTTCCATGAATAAAGATGATGTTAGAAAACTTACATGTGAATGTGTAATTTGTATCTACTTTCTATCTGTATATTCATGAACCTACCTGTCAATCCATCTATCTATATGTCTACCTACCTACCTGTGTATCCATCTATCTAGCTAACTACATGTATCTAACTAGCTTATAATCTCTTTATTTAGCTAAATCTATATAGCTATCTATGTAGCTATCTATCAAGCTAGCTAGCCAGTAATCTCTTTACTTAGCTATATCTACATATCTATCAATCCAACTATCTATCTAGCTATCTATCTTGCTATTTATCAATCTCTATCAAATTGTCTCTATCCTTCTGTCTTCCTTTTTGTCCCCTTCTCAGCTTCCATTCTGCTTATAATATTCATACATCACATTCATTCTACAATCTGTTTTTATTCCTTGCTATGAACTATTGATTAGCTAACTGTTTCACAGCCTTCCACCATTTCTTTCCCAACTACATAAGCTGCAAAGTTCTTCCTTTCTCTGTTCTGTTCCCCCCCCCCCCTCTCTCTCTCTCTCTCTCCCTCTCTCTCTCTACCTCTCTCTCTACCTCTCTCTCTCTACCGCTCTCTCTACCGCTCTCTCTACCTCTTTCTCTACCTCTCTCTCTACCTCACAATTTCAATCTCAATTCTCAATTCAATTTGTTAGGTGCTTTTGATTTGCTTTCTTCTCAGCTATCATATTTCTATTAACCACCCATAAATTTGCATATTCACATTTTACCCACCACCATCCTAAAAACAATCATCTACACCACCACAGAATCATTGTTAGCTGATTATGGGATTCTGTTAATAACGACAATGATCAATGCATATATGTAAGATGCATGCTTAAAGGTATTACAAAGTTTTGGGAAATTTTGAAAAATGGGTGGATAGTGATTCTTTACAATTTTGATATATTTGGATGCCCCTGTGGATGTATTAAAAACACCAGAAAGTTTAGCCCCTAAAACACTTCTGCTTTCGAGAAAAATTGAATATAAAGATTTACCGGTGCTCCCGGTAAATTTTGATAAATTTCAAATAGCTCCTATACGGCCGTACAATGTTAGCTGCGACCATGAAAATCTCAGAGTATGTATAGTTGTGGTATATAATTTCCGAACGGGAATAGCTAATCGGTCGATTTTAGTCAATAAACATCGTTTTATAGCTTAATTAATATATTGACCTTGAGAGGGAGCTATTCAACATTAAGTGTTTATTATTTACAGTTTCATAACTTAAGAGTCGATTTCGACCGCGACAACGATCACTGAATATTGTAGGATCATATATGCTTCCAATATGTTCATTTGAACCAAATTCATGACCCCATACCAAAACTTTGTATTACCTTTAACCAGCTACACTACATGTACGCATCATGGTATATGCACGACGGGAAAACTGCTGGTATAAAGTCTTCAGCTTTCTACTTACTTTTCATCACAACCGTTTGTGATTCATCGGCTAAAACAATACAAGAATATAAATCAATTATCTGAAAATACACTTTCAAAAAACAAAAACCAACAAGGTTACCTGATGCTGCAAAATGTGAACAAGCCTTTACATTTTAAAGGTAATACAAAGTTTTGGGAAATTTTGAAATATGGGTAGATAGTGATCCTTTACAATTTTGATATATTTGGATGGCCCTGTGGATTTATTATAAGCACTAGAAATTTAGCCCCTAAAACACTTCTGCTTTTGAGAAAAATTGAACATAAAAATTTACAGGTACTCCCGGTAAATGTTGATAATTTCAAATAGCGCTTACGGCCATACAATTGTAGCTGCGACCATGAAAATCTCAGAATATGTAGTTGTGATATATAATTTACAAACGGAAATATCTAATTGGTCGATTTTAGTCAAGAAACATTGTTTTATAGCTTGATTAATATCTTGACCTTGAGAGGGAGCTATACAACACAAAGAGTTTAATATTTACAATTTCATAACTTTAGACTTGATTTCAACCGCGACAACGATCACTGAATATTGTAGGATCGCATATGCTTCCAATATGTTCATTTGAACCAAATTCATGACCCCATACCAAAACTTTGTATTACCTTTAATAGTCAGGACATTAAACATGCATGGAAAAGGATATGACATCACCAAACCTCAACACACTTCACATATAAAGCAATGAACTGCTTTTAGGAAGTTGCGAAGGGGTGGTACTGTTTGAAACTATCAAACAAAACAAATTACATACTTTTGCAAATCAAAATCAGACTACTTTGAAAACACAAATTTTGCAACCGCTTGGTATAGATATTATCTAATTATCCTTAAAAAACAGAAACTTTAAATGCAGGAACTATTTGTGAACTTTGTGAAGTAACATGCTATGAAATAATTGAATCACTCCTGACACAACACTAAATTTGTGTGATTCTTGGAAGTTTCTTGCCATGAGTGTCACCGTTGTTTACAACTCACGAAAGTTTCAAGTCTCAAAAGTTTTTGGTTTTACATTTCTGCAACAATTTGGATGTTTTAATTCACACAAAAATAGTAAGAAATCATATTTAAATTTAGCTTTAGCACACTATATGTGCATACACACTCTACAAGGTTTAATTCACACAAAAATAGTTTTAAAAAAAAATCATATTTGAATCTAGCTTTCACACACTATATGTGGATAAACATGAAGCCTGAAGAGGGTCATTTCAATTGCTTTTTAAGCCAGACATCAAACAAATTTTTCTCACCTTTGAGACCTCCACCGGGTGTCGGCTTGAGACCCAAGATCCATACAAGATGCTGAAGAGTGGATAGGATGAGGTGCCACGATGCTCCTAGGATAGCCCCGTGGCAGTGAGCCAAGGACAGGATGGCCCTCATGCATTGGATGTTCTTAGCCGTCAGCTGTGTAGGAAGAAAGAAAATGCATGACGACTCTGGTGACTCTGGGTGCGTTTATCAACTCTTTTCTAGCCTATGATCAGCATTTTCAACGGGTTTCAGGCAAATTTGCATGTTGATAAACTCAAGCATGTTTTCATATGTCTTTAGATATGTGTATATTGAAACGTTGACCTCCGAGCTACTCCCTGCTTCTTAGGTCAAACGGCGCAAAGCAGCTGCGCAGAGACAAGGCCTTCCATTCCAAATCGTGACGAGTTGATAAACGCGACATCCCTCAAATCACCTTCGTATACTGTGTTTCTATAATTATTAATGTATACAAATGCTGTTTCTAGGTAGCAAAAGTTGATAAACACACCCTCTGTCAAGACACTTGCTCTGGTAACATTTGCTCTGGGCTTGATTTAATTCATAATACAGTGAAACCTGTCTATAAAGACCATCCAAAGGAGACAAGAAAAGTTGTCTTTATATACAGGTTCCTTTAGTACATGTTTCAATGAGAAATCATCTTCAAGGGAAACAAAAAATGTGGTCTTTGTAGACAGGTGGTCACTAAAGCAGGTTTGACTATGTATGGTTAAGAGTGCAATTTGTGTTTTAAGTCTAATATCAGGGATACATGTAGGTACACTGTTTGATGTAGGGCTGAAGTTAGGATTTTGGTTGAAGATGGAAAATGACCAAACAGCATTTGCCACCAGAGCATATGATATAGAACCAATGAATTCAATGGATGTTCCTCAGTTGTTGGTTACAAAAAACAACAACATTATTTTCAGTGTGTGCATCTGAGGTCTTTCTAGGTTAGATAACAATGGCGTATTGACTACCACTTTATTGTCAAAGATGTCCCAAGCTAATAATGGCAGAGATATACATGTAGCAGATATCACAATTAAAACTTTGTTTAAAGTTACCTTGTAATACTTCTCAATAAAAGAGGAGGAAAACAAAATCTCTAATAGGTTTACAAAAAAATGTAGAGGTGTAGATAAGCTTATTCACTATCAAGCACATGAGACTATATCATTCTTTCCGAAGAGCATCATTAACCGTTCTCTCTCCCTAAGACGGAAAGTTGAATAGAGCCAACTGCAGAGATGGCAACCTTCATCCACAAAAAAAAGTATTCTTAAAAGGAAAAAACAGTATTTTTGAAAAAAATCTCTCACCATAATATATCGCCCAATTTTCGAAGAAATAGGCGATGGCGGTACCACGTATACTAACCGGATCGTAGCTCGACGTGCATACACTATACATGGGCTGTTCGCAATGTGCGCAGTTTTGGGCCCCGTATCACTATACTGCGTGCAGCGTTTGAAGACATAGGCGCATAATACATATACGACACAAAGCCCATGATCGGAAATTAAGACATTAGCAAAATTAGCAAAAAGACAGAACAAATACGGCAAAAATGGAACAGTTGGCATCTCTGCAACTGAATCAAATTATAGAAGACATTACCATGACGGGTCCCTGTTGCCCACCAACGACTGAAGTAAGAGGGGTTCCTACGGCAACCACTTGGTTCCTGGTGTCTGCAGGATCGGCATTGCCTCCCTCTGTGGCCTGGAGGAACCCATCACGACTGGCGCTGCTCGAACTCCTCTTGTGATCTGTGGATTGGAATAAGAGAGAGAGAGATAAAGAGAGAGATAAAGAGAGAGGGAGATAGAAAAGGAAAGGAGAGAAACAGAGAGAAAAAGGGAGGGAGAAAGGGAGAAAGGGAGAAAGGGAGAAAGGGAGAAAGGGAGAAAGGGAGAAAGGGAGAGAGAGAGAGAGAGAGAGAGAGAGAGAGAAAGAAAGAGAGAAAAGGGGAAAGAGGAAGGGAGAGAGAAATAGAAGAAGAGAGAGAGAGAGGGGGAGGGAGAGAGAGAGAGAGAGAGAGAGAAAGAGATAGAGAGAGACAGAATAAATTAAGAGACAGACAGGCAGAGCTTTATTCAGTAATTCAATATGTCCTTTCAGTACTTCAATGGTTTTATTTGTGCATACCTGCATGATCGAGAGACAGAGCCTGAGGTTGGAAACATAACATAACAAAAAGTAAACACTAATGACAAGAATAAGACCTTCAAAATGTGGAAAAAATAGAAAGACTAGAGAGAAGATAGAATAATAAATAGAAGAATTGAATGCTTTGCTAACCAAATGTACTGCTTCTTAAGTTCTTGTTAGTTCAAAAAGCATACCCAGGAGTCACAGCCCAAACCCATAAAATGTTTAAATCTTTAGTTTAAAGGGATAGTTGAGTTCTGTTGCAGAGGGCGCTACACATAATAATAATGAAAAACTGAGTAGCAAATTTGAAAGAACATACAATTTCAGGTCCTAAAAGAGCACTAGAAATGTCATAAATAAGAATAAGAGCAATAACCATGCACTTTGAAGGCATTTGCGGTCTGAAACAAGAACTATCCCTTTAATCCTCAACACAAACACTTGTCTTTGAAGCATAGAAGAGAACATAAGTCCATACCTTTAGGGGTACTGGTATTCGAGCTGGCTGGTAGAGCAATGTTGAGTACAGCGAGGGCGTAGTGAGGTGGTAAGGAGGACTTGCAGAGGGCAGTCACAAATGCATCCCTGTTGACAGTCAGACCCAACTTGCCACACAGACTAGCATAGAGCTCAAGACACTTCAAGATGGCTTCCGTCGCTGCTTCATCAGTACTGCAGGTAACGAAAGAAGTGTTTTATAGGTATAATATTCTATTCTCGTTTAGAACATATTACACTTTATATACCTCACTTAAGAAATCCAGCCATCTGATTGGTCGAAATTGCAGTCATGGTTTTAGCCATTCCCGTAAAAAAACGAAAAATGCCAAACCCATGTAATAGTTCGAGGGTAAAATTCCAGTTACCGGGAATAGTTCAGTCTTGCTGAAATACCCATTGGTTTGAGCGAGCGCGGATACCATACATAGTGTGTGTGCGAATTGGTCGCTAGACAGCAAGAACACCAAAAGGTAAGCCCTACGTGAATTAGTCTTATTATTAGCCGTAGATCTAGGTCTAGATATAGATTGTGATTTTATTGCTTGCGATAATGGTGATACAGGTATTGAAGATTGTATAATGCAAGTGATTGAATTCATTTGATGGATGAAAAGTTGAATTCTACGCCGTTTTGTGCGTCATTGCAGCGCTGAATTTGGTGTGTTTGTTGCTAATTTCTGACAAATTTAGATATCTTTCCTGATGGTATTTCATGCAAAATTTCTATTATATTGATAAGCACTGATTCTTGTCCTTACCTTTGACTTGTTTCTTGTCTGTTATAGTCATTTAATAGATGAATTACTTGAATTCTGAGCACATTTCAGTAACACAAAAAAATCCAGCCCGTTCATAGTCCCACACACATATTTGTATGTACCTTGTGCCCTTACACTTCTTAGTCTGCTGTCTCGATAGCGTAAACAAACTTGATTACCATGATTGGTAAGTCGCACATGTATTCTACGACCCTTTTCAGTATATAAAAGTATTAATGACTGCTCGGGAAGGTTACAATCGAGCTATTGCCCTTGGCAAGCCTCGGGCAATAGCTCGATTTTAACCTCCCCTTGAGCGTATAAAAATAACTATGACTCTCAAAGCAGTCATTAATACTATAATATTATCATCTGTTTGGAGCTAGAAGGGTGTTAACTCTGTGTTCATAAATTAATGTCCTTTTGGCTCTGAAAAGATGGTACAAAGGTTCCTATGCCCGTCCAAAGAGCCTTGAAGATGATTGCACTTACTTTTGCTCTCGCAAATGTTACAAGCACATGGTGCACTTCAGGGAAGTAATCCAACAAAAGTACCCTCTGCTTGTAAGTGTCGGCTTGCATGGTGATGCATGGTGATGTAGATATACATCACCATGTATGAAGAGAACCAACCCGCAGCTACACCACCGAAGCAAACTATTGTTCTTCCCTATATCGGTCAAGCCTCTCACAAGATTCAACGTATCCTTCAAGCAGCAGACATCCAAGTTCGACACAGTTCCTCCAACAAACTCCATTCGATACTCCACTCCCACAAAGACAAGCATCCAAACCACAAGAAAGCTGGAGTCTACAAAATACCATGCGAATGTGGAAAAGTCTACATTGGTGAAACGGGGAGAAATCTTGAAACAAGACTCAAGCAGCACAGAACCAGCTTCAGACTCAGCGATTGGGATAAGTCCGCTATCGTCAAACACGCCCAGCAACACGAACACACCATCGAATGGGATAACAGTCATCTCATCTCCATAATGAAGCACTGGCATACACGCTGAATCCGAGAAGCCATCGAAATTCACCGCCACAACACCGTGCCCCAAGACTCAGGACTATACATCAACGACATCTGGAAACCCCTCATCAACAAGTACCCGGTCACTCCTCCTCCACCACCGCCTCCAGCACCGCCCCGATCACCACCCCGACAGACACCCGTACATCAACCACCGCCACCCGCCGAACCCTCAAAGCAGCCGCCAGCCTCACAGCTACAATACACAGCAGACGACAACAGACTACAACGCTGCCTATGTCGGGGACACACACACATTTTCTAGACTCAGTAAGCAAGGTAAATTCATCACATATTCTTAATCTGTATGAATAAGGACTTAAATTATAATCAGAAGAGTAAAACTACTATCATATCACAATGTCTAAACCAACAATACTTCCTTCATGCTCAGAATTTTTTTATACATCATTTGAATAAAAATAAAATTAAAAAAGAAGTTGCAGGCTGTCTAATAAAGCAGAGGTATCAATGGATTTATCCGTGTTACTTACCATGCGTCTAAGAGGAGTGAGAGAGCAGCTAACACACCACACCATGAAGAATTCACCATCTCAACCCAAAGATCTTTCAGATCTGTGGAAAACAACAAGGGTTTAAATAAAGCTTGCGCTAAAGTTAAAGGTAATACAAAGTTTTGGTATGGGGGTCATGAATTTGGTCCAAATGAACATATTGGAAGCATATGCAATCCTACAATATACAGTGATCGTTTTCACGGTTGAAATCAAGTCTAAAGTGATAACATTGTAAATAATTAACTCTTTATGTAGTATAGCTCCCTCTCAAGGTCAAAATATTAATTTAACTATAAAACAATGTTTCTTGACTATATCGACCCGTTATTCCTGTTTGGAAATTAAATATCACAACTACATATTCTGAGATTTTCATGGTCGCAGCTACCATTTTATGGCTGTAAGCGCTATTTGATATTCAATTTTTCTTGAAAGCAGAAGTGTTTTAGAGGCGTATCTTGTTGAAATAGCATCATTTTATTACATCAGAGACAATATCAATTTCACATGAAAAGCATCTCAAGTCAATTTCAACTCAATCATAATTGGGTAAGTTTTCAAAAAATTGAAAAAACAAACAAAGTTGATTCTATCAATACAATACAATAGAAGAGCACTATGCTGACAAAACATAATGCAATGCTAGATAATCAATGCATGGACAGTAATACATTACTCTCTTCCATTTACTGCCTTCTTAGCTTCAAACAGATAATTTGATAGCTTAGGTCAGGTCTTCAGGGGGAAAAGTTTTACACAAAGAGTTAAGGGAATGTTAACATTTGTTTAGCATTTAATTTGGGTATAACTTGCAATTTTCATAGACTCTTGCTCAAGTTATCTTGTTATATTGGGCTTAGGTTATTACAGGGTTTATAGTGAGCACGCCCCCCTTGAGTAAAAAAATTGGGGAAAAATTCGGAAAAATAGGGAAGAATAGAGAAGAATAGAGAAAATAAGGGAAGAAAAAAAAAATCAGGTAATTTTTTTTTTTTTTTAAATCAGAAAATAAATAAATCAGGAAACCGATTTAAATTGGGTAATTATCAGGCCTGTATTAAAAGGGGTTGCCAACCTGTATTGACTGTAGCTAGTACACTGTCTACACTCCTAGGCCTGTCGTCATCCTCCTCCTCCTCCTCTCGCTCATCCACCTCCTCTAGAACTGATCCTTGCTCCTTGCGCTTCCTTTCCCTCTCCTCCCTGTCCACTCTCTTCTCCTCCGACTCCAGCTCCAGGGTGACGACCGAGGAGACGCTCTTGGTGACGTCCAGGAGGCACGCGAAGGAGACGGACATGGCGTAGCCGTCAGGGATGGGAGGGGCGTCTGACTTTTCTAACATGTCCATTCTGAGGAGAGAAGAATAATGTACAGGTAAACTTGGTGTACGCTACATTATCCTCAAATCCTTTCAGTCCTTAGCCCCACGTCTCTGGAACAAACTCCCCTCTTTCTTAAGAAACAGTACTTCACTAGATTTCTTCAAAAAACATCTGAAAACTTACCTGTACAACTCCTCTTAAATTGTCGAAGGTCTAGGAGAGCAGCACCTTGTAACCTTTGGAAAAGGCGCTATATAAATCCAATTATTATTATTATTAAACTTGGGGTTCATTTGCTATCAATGATAATGTGAACCAACCTTAAAGTGACTCCTTTTTAGTCTTTTTTTTTTAGTTTCATTTATTTCTCCTCAAGAGATCAACAGATAAAAATACATATATAAACAGATAAATGTATGATAATAAATAAGATGAGATTATAAAAAGTGAGGAAGGCAGTGGCCAAAAAGGAAACAAACCTTGTAAGAGGCTGACCTTTCAAGAAAACAAGATATGATATGTAATATCAAAACACATTAAAAAGGAACACAAGATAAGATAAGAAATTAAATACCTAACCTAATAAACAAACAAATTTAAATTGTGGATCTAGAAGTTTTGCTGTATAAAACAATTGATGCATGTTTTCATTCATTAATCATAAGACCTAACAACTCTCATCGAGGCTGTATATGAGCCCATCACATCAATCTAACTGCTTGGTATGAAAGATGACCACATTCTCAACTCAAGTTATTTAATGAACTCATGTGCATGCTCAAAAAGCAGGATACCCTTTACAAATACAGTCAACATTTTCTTTCTGTTACCTTCCTTAGAAAATGGCAGTGCACTACAGATAGAATGATTCATTTCATTGCTGCTATAACAAGACAAATTATTGGAATGGTATGCCACATAATTTAAGCCAAACCTTAAAAAAAAAAGATGAACATTTGGACAATATGTCAGATCACTTACATTAAAGCCTTGGACGTGCCTAATGTTGCTACAGGAATGAGTGGTATCCAAACCCCCTTGTATGTGAATGCAGCTTGGGGGTGTATACTAGCTGCAGGTGAGCTTCCAGTACTGCTCTGAGATGTGCTACCACTCTCCTTTGTGGACTTGTCAGCTACTCAAAAAAGAGAAATATCATAATTACGTTGCAAACATGTATTAGTCCACAGAAATGATCACTGAAGCCACATAAACAAATCCTGGCAACTTTTTAGATAAAATCATCCATCTGTTTGAATACTGCATCACTAGCTTGCAATTCCTTTTAATTCTCACAAAATCATCAGGTCTTAAGAATATGTAAGACACCTAATAAAGTTATGAATTACACAACGCAATAATTACGATCAACTTCAAGCAGGCATAAAACAGGTAAATATAACTAATTTAGAACCAAAATAAGAAAAAAATCCAAAAGATGATTTAAAAAAATTTAATTCAGGTCCTGGCCAACTGTCATACAGTGTATGTCATAAGTTCATCCACATAACATTGAAACACGTTTATGTCACAACATGTACTCGGACTTGTGACTGTTTTGTGAGATGCTGTGTTGATGAACAATGATTTGTGACTTACAAGAATTACTGTTTTGTCTCTCGGTGATAGGGTTTATGAAGAGGGACTGCGTGAAGACTCCAAGAGCATTCACTATGTTGGCAAAGATCTTGGTGGAATGAGGCTTCATATCGTAAGATTTGCAGAACATCCTGAAAATAAAAATAATGACACGGCATGGATACATAATGTTACAGAGCACTGGCAGTAGGACATTAAGATTGCAATATACAGATTGATTTCCTATCTGTCATAGCCTATATGATTCTCCAAAAGTTGTAGAGAGGGTTTCAACTTTTGCAAGTAGCACTTCCTGTTTTCTAGTAATTTTCATGCATATCTCTTCAATGTTTTACTCTCAATTATAACCTACCATGATACATCTTTCAGTATTTTGCTTTAAACTTAGTGGATATGTAATTTTACCATCTTTCAAACACACTTTTAAAGTGCATTTTAAATGTGGTTTTTATTTAAAAAGAGAACATGAATCAAAAGATATGAATACATGAATGATTTATTGCCTTGCACTGCACACTAAATTACATTTGCAAGAGTCAGTAAGAAGTCATATTACATGTAGTGTAACATAACAGGGTTAGGAAAAGCCAAACAAACACTATTAGACAATTTGGGCTAAAACATATACAAAACTTAGAATTAATAGAAAAAAAGCTGTTTCTTGAAGATAAAACAGACTAAATCTATTTCTTATTCTTCTCACCGTAAGAGCTTTGATTGTGAACAGATCTTGTGTAAGACTTCTAATGCCATGACTCTCTGCCACAGTGGTTTATCTCCTTCCATGAATTTCACCAAAAGCGACAGAAAAATCTCACATTCTGTCATCTGCAGGAACAAAAATAGGAAAAGGATCAGTGTCCAATGCATTAGTAATGAGATCACATTAGTAACAGGATTACTTTATAAATGCATCATTCTGGCAAGAGCACATTTCTTATCGTGCTATAAAGTATGTTTATATAAGCTTTCATTTTTTTCCCAAGTTACATAAACCATGATAAAATAAAAACCGAGACAAAGTGAACCAACAAAGAGGTATGAAATGACTTTCTTATCTCAAATAATAATTGTCTTCTCTTTTTGCACAGAGCAATCAAATACTAACTATTTAGGGCTTTCGCACCATACCCAGTTTACTATCCCTTTATTACGAATCTGAATGCACAATATATTTTTTTCACTGACATAATCTCTTTAAAGTGACGTTGTTTGGTGATGAATTACCCAAATCCTTCCTTGGGGGAAGTGACACTGCAAGGTAATGTCAAGACATTTGGAATGTTGTTAACATATTTCTTTTCCATTTGGAAAGGCATCGAGATTTGGTCATTTAATTCCAATATTGGAAGACCTAAGAAATCTCTGAAGGCTAGGGAGAGTGGAATTTTTCACTGACATAATCCCTTTGAAATGAAGTTATTTGGTGATGAACTACCCAAATCCTTTCTTGGGGGAATGACACTGCAAGGAAATGTCAAGATATTTTGAACGTTGTTAACGTATTCCTTTTCCATTTAATTCCAATATGGGAAGACATAAGAAATCTCTGAAGACCAGGAGGTGTGAAATCCATATGCCTTGGGCGATTTGCACAAACAAGTTTGACACAAAATGGCCTTGAATAAATGGCAAGTTCAAGGAATGAACTATGTAATAATATAATTCATGCTGTATATAAAAAGGAGGGCAAGATTGCAGTTTGCTTTTAGTCTATTGTTTTCAACCATTGAAATACATTTGTCTGTACATGGAACTATAGTTGAAGTCTTTAACTGCTTAGTAGTAGATGCACAGAGAAAGACATTTGACACCAAATTCATGACCTTAACTAATAATGTCCATGTACCTTAAATAACTAATCAGAGACTAAATGGCCATCTTTACATCAAGGGATATTCTGACAAGTGCAGTGTTCATATTTTATGAAGTTCTTACATCTGATTTCAAATTCATGAATTCTGCTCTATAATAAAAGATCAGTTCATATGAGACCTTCTGTTTCCCAAAGTTCAGCAACCGAGAAAGACAGAAAATACACAAATGAAACTATGGATGATGCTTTTGGCAGTTTTATGCTCCAAGGGAAGAGTACAAACATGTACATTCTAAGTACATTCAACTTACCAAATGTCAGGGGGGAGGGGGAATGAAGCAAAACATAAACATCTTTTCCAAACATATTAAATCAATAATTATTAATAATACCAAACTATCAACCGTAATAAACCATGAACTTACGAGTAGAGAGTAGTACTTATTAATGACGACAGACACCACTCTGAGTAGCCTAAGACTCATGTGAAAGGTGGGTTTCTCTGGTGGGTTGACCGGAGCCGAGGGGGCGGACATCCCCTGACGGTGCTTCAAGCTAGGGGAGAAGAGCTTGATGAGGAGGGGGCAAACACGCTCCTTCAGGAGGAAACTAAACTCAGTGTGCTGTTGATTTGGTAGGGGGGATAAGAGGAAATAAGACATCTTTAATAATATTTTATTGAAAATGCTGAGTGAGTTTGCGTCGGGCATCATCATCATCATCGTCATTATCATCACTCATTATTAATCCTTATCATTATCATTATCGGCATTATCATTATCATTATCATCCTTATCATCATCATCATTGTCGTCATTGTCATCGTCATCATTATCATCATCGTCTTTACCATCATCATCAATATCAAAATCATTAAAGAAATTATTAGCACCCGGTACTATAAAATCAAGTACAGCTTTAAATGAAGACACAATTATGGTTTTTGTTTTCCACTAATAAGCATAAAATGTAAAACATTAAATGAGCAGAAAGCTGAAATCAACCATTATAAAAGTGCAATATCAATATTCACTCTAAAATGAAGGGCTGCATAATAAAGGTTGCCAGCCATACTTTCTAAGTGAAAAGGTTAGTCCCCTTGTATGTTTTCAATTATCCAAAAAGCATAATGGATAAGTGTATCCATTAGCAAAGACACAGAGCACTTAATATGGAAAGCTGTGCAAATTGGATAATGCTCTGTCCCTATTGTGACATTTCACGATTCCGATAAGCACCTGGTTTGTGGAGATACCATGAAAGATTGATCGTGATCAGGTGCATTATATCATGTTTACACTTTACAGCTTGTACAGTATGTGGGATAATCTAATTCTCTAATTGGATAACACATGATGAGTTTCTGTAATCATGACCCACACTCCTTGATTTGACAGTTCTTTGACACATGCAAAATGCTGGTACAACTTTGTGCTGCATGCATAGATATCTGTACTGGAAAGCGCTTTAGAAGATGAATTATTCAGGATTATTCTGCTTTCAAACAAGGCTGGATTAAAAATGGCAGAGTATAAGGGGCCAAGTTAATACTAGGAGAAGGTCAGGTGAAAGATTATTAATGTTAATACCTATGTAGATGAATATCATGGTTCAATTACAAAAGCAACCGTGCAAAAAAATTCTGATCAAAAATTACCAGTGCACGGCAACATGTATGATGTGTGTTTGCGTATCCCTGGCGCTTAAAAAGTAAAGACATGATGCTAAGCACATATTTTCATATGGCAAGGACATTGATGTGCTCATTTAACTGTTTGACTGCACACTTAATGATGTCATGAGTGATTCATGGTTAATGATTTATGTTTGCGAGTGCATTAGTGTTAAGTCTCAATTAATGAACTTGACAAGTCACGTTCATTATCCGAATATGACTTAATGAGAAGGTCGAGTTCTTGGGATAGGTGAAATAAAATTTGTGAGCATTATCATTGTTATAATGCAAGTGTGGAAGAACATCAAAGAAAAAATGTCCCTTATAAAGCATGGCTCTTCAAATGCCTTCATATTCTAAATATGACAAGTAACAGCTTAAAATTGAGGCCCGACTTTACGCCACATGTTTGTGTAGTCCCATATACTTCTTTCTGTGTACAGTGTTTGTTACTTTACTAAGACTGGGCCAAATTTCTTGACATTTTGCTGACTCCAGAACCCTGCAGTACAGACCAATACTTGTATGTTACATGATCTACTTTTTCTGATCGATTCCATACTGTTTCTTTCAAAATGCAAAATCGCATACCAACAACTCAACTTTATCTTGCAGTGCATATTCACTAATGCACTCGCTGACATGAATTATTTGTATACTAATGTACTAAGAGAATTTAACTATTTCTTACCCTAAGGAACACCTGTGGGAAGCTGTTGAGAACCGACTCGAGAAGCTCTAATCCAAACTTCTTGGTCATGGTAGTCATACCCTGCAACCAACATGGCTGGTCCCCATTCACTAGATTACACAGGTCCTGTTGCAAGAAGATAAAACAAGCCCTGTTTGGTTAATCTTGAACTAAGTATGATTTGTTCCCCTTTCATGATTGGTGAATGTAGAAGGCCATCAAATATGTTGATTGTAAGATAAAACAAATGTCTAGTACGTAGATAAATATTCCATCCATGTAATGCCTTCTAGTTTACAAACATGTTTTATGAACATTTTTTGTTTGTACAGGAGGTTTCCAATCATAATGCATTTGTATTTGTCATTTTGACACAAACAAATGTTTCTTGATGAATTAGAAAGCCATTATCAACTTAAAAAAGAACGACTACCTTTTCCCACAAATATTTCATATTATTAAATACATGTAAACATCTGTGACTTTATGCTATTCAATTGCAAAGTATAAGTACATTAAGATTGTTAAGTATTCACAGAGTGAGGTAGTGTACAAACCTGGAACAACATGTAGGCATCTTTAGCGCAAGGTCTGAGTGACTTAGGGGCTTCTCGGTTGCCCAAACTAATCTTGAGTTGTTCTTCGTCCACTGCAACCTCTGAACCATCTGAAACAGAATAAAATCATGTAAATTTTGAAAGAGAGAACTTTCTGTATTCTCCTTTCTGATGATTGCTTGTAATTCGTTAACAAGAATCTTTGTCACATAATTTAAATACATGCTAAAATAATTTGATTATCTGCTAGCTAATCTGTTTTGGTTTGTGAATCATTGAAATGTGAGTTTTAGGTTCGATTGACTCTCTCACAGACAAGAGAAATCACTTATTGCAAGTTGGAGATGCTTTCCACTGTCTACCCACGACCAACTGACAGATGTGAACTGAAGGATCTCACCTGCAGTAGCTTTGACATCTGCAGGGACCCTCTCAAAGACAATATAAATCACTTGCTGATTCCTTCTGCTCCTAACCCTTGACCAACTAACCAGTACGGTTCCCTGTGGTCTTAACTGCATTAGCTTCATCTTCTGCAAGAAGCCTCTCAAATACAATAAAAATCACTTGCACTTAAACTAGAGATTCTTTCCACTCCTATAACCCTTGACCAACTAACCAGTATGGTTCCCTATTGTCTTACCTGCATTAGCTCCATCTTCTGCAAGAATCCTCTCAAAGACAACAGGATTTTTGGGGGAAAATGGCATCTAACAACATCCCCCCCTCCCCTTTTAAGTAAGAAAATAAGGGGGAAATAGGGGTAAAATCGGGGGGGGGGGGAATCGGGGGGAGAAAAAAAATTAGGGAAAAAAAAATGATAATAATAATCGGGAAAATGGTTTAAATCGGGTAATTATCAGGCCTGACTTGTAACCCTTGACCAACTGACCAGTATGGCTCCCTATGGTCTTACCTGCATTAGCTTCATCTTCTGCAAGGACCCTCTCAAAGACAATAGATATCACTTGCTGGACGATGGCAGATGCTGTGTTGCTTGTGGTGTTGTCCTTTGAGAAGTGAAGACGAAAGCAAACCACAACAGCCTGAAGAATAGAAGGATAGGAAAGTAATACCGTAATTAAGGTTGTATAAACCGCCCTCGTGTATTTTTTTTTTTGCCGACTTTTTTTTTGCCGACTTAAAAAACAGTAGAGGACCTAGGATAGAACCTTGTGGTACGCCGTGTAATAGAAGAAAAATTGGAGGAATTATTACTATCAACTACATATTGAAATATATCAGAAAGATCACTTTCAAACCCAAGATGACAGACAAGTTTGAGTGTTGTTCTAGTTTCCGAGTGGTGAGTCAACACACCGATTACTGAGCTGGGAGACATTGCCAGGCATAGTGCCAGGTGGAGGGGCATAAATCAAAACTTTAAAACAAATAAAAATATTTTTTTTTTTTTTTTGGTGTACCGTGTATGAACCGCACCCCCGACTTTGAATTTTTTTCGGCGGCAAAAAGGTGCGGTTGATACACCGTTAATTACGGTTAATCATTTCATTTGGACAAATTTTTAACATACATATACTTTAAACAAGCCAGTAATCTTAATATCCTTGATTTTCCTCATGAACCAATTAGGTAGTATATTGCATACCGGTACTTGTACACATGTCTAATACATCGTAAATATAAATTATCATGCGCTTTCTAGTATGCATAACATTCAACAAAGAAAAAGACCCGTCTAAAATTTTCTACAAATATCTTTTTGAAATTGAATATTGCAACATCCTAACTCACACAAAACAAAATGTATTGGTATGCAAATCAACATGTACTGCACCATTCTGTATATTTATTCCTGGGCTTACTGTTGCTTACAGGTGAGCATGATTCAAACATAACAAATTCTAATCATGATCACATACTTGATTTTCATTCATTCCCTTTCCCTCCTCTTTAACAAAAAGTAATCTAGGTCTCACACCTACATGCATTGATATTCTAAAACTGTGCATAACATACATGTACTCTTTTGAACTGATGCCAGATAACTAGGTATATACGGCAGTAAACACCTCCCATTGTACATACATGTAGGCATGATTATGCATTTTTAATTACACCCTAATTTGGAAATTCCATGTACAACCTGTACAGTACATGTAAGTGAGGTCTGATGGCCTCGCTATTGCTCATTCAGTTCTAACAACATGGCTGTGCAAATGAGGAAATTAAAGGAAATGCAAACAAATTTAACAAAAAACACAATGTGTACTTGAGAAACACAAGTTTTTTGTGTGTAAAAAGGAACATAGAACTTGTGATGAATAAACCATATTCTTTGTTTGTGTATATTTGCTTTAATCATGTACAAAATACAGCCCAAAATGTTCATTGAGTGTACATCTATGTACATTAGGAACAAGCAGAACATCATTTTTATTTTATTAGTGAAAGTAAAGCATCTAGGTCTGAAGTTGGTAGTGACTGGTTCACCGAAAACAATCCAACAAGAAATCTGAGAAAAAATAAACGTTATCGTGAGCCTAGGTGTCGTACAAATCGATACCAAAACAGCCCTATTCCATTCATGACAAAATTATTGAACTCTAAATTGAACTTTGTATAAACTCTAATAGAAGGGGCAAATAGACTTTAGTATGACTGATTTTAAATGATATTTGCATGTTTTTAATTACTCACTTTGAAATTAAAATAATGTTTTTTAAAACATATAGTTTGGGATTATTACTATTGCTTATTTCCAATGCATGAAACCTTCGGGCGTAGACGCGGAGGAGTGGTCTATTGTTAGTGAGGAGGATGTCTGTTGTTGTTTTCTTTGTTCATCCCCTCACTTCAATAGATAACCTACCGTGCCTGCGCCTGCCAACATGGTTATGTTTTAGGATCTTGTTTATTACATCCCAGCCTTTTTAAATAGATTTAATTCACCTTAGCTAAACTGGATCATGTTTCTTTTTACTCTTTACTAATTAACTGGATAAATCACTCGAGCATTATAATACATGTACCATATTTAAAGCATGACCTATAGTATTTATTCATTCACAAAAAATGTGATTTCATAGAAAATTGAACGATTAATGCTAAACATAGATTTATATTTTTGTAATTTTCCACATGCAACACTACTATTTTCAGAGTTGAAATGTTCTAAACCAGTTAATTGCCATGTACAGTATTACGCATGTATTTCTTGTTAAGTATGTAATGTTTTAATCATGTAAAAGTTATCATTTTCTTATACTCCCTCCCCCTTTCTTTCTCTCCTCCGCCATACCTGTCCTTTTGTATTCATTATTTCACTGTGAATTGTGCTGTATATTGTATGCATGGGTGTTGATCCGTTGCGTCGTGCTATTCATCAGGGGGGTATATGATCTTACTGTTTCGTGCCCCACTGGTGACTGGGGTGGCGCAGCGGTTCGACGCCGGTGCCAAGAGTTGCATTATTATCTATAGTAGTTTATTATTAGTAAGTGCAATTTTACCTTGTAATAATTAATTCTGTAATCCATTGCGCAATTTAGTTTTTAGCTACGAAGCATGGAATTAATGAACATTTATTGTTTACATGTTTGATTTGATTTGAATAAACCATTTATCTATCTATCTCTCTATCTAACATAGGCAACTCCTGAAGCATGTGTCTCATTTATGTTATAGAAATTTCTTATCAGATGTATCCTGATGTGTATACAGTATATCTTGACATTTCAATACTCTTAATCTTAAGAAAAACTGTTTTGTTATTAAATAAGACTACGTTGTACATGTTTTACAAGTACAGATGTGCACCATATGCTGGGTATAACATTCACAAGTAACACTGTAAATTAATTGTGATCAGCAGGCCAGCGATCTACACATGTATGCATGTACTAGGGTTTGTGATTAAATACATGTATTATGCATGTAGCAAGAGCATATACATGTACATCTCAAGCTCAACCTCGCTTTTCTATTCATAAATATTTCATACATCTAGATCAATAGATGGGTTCTCTTTATCATGGGGATAATTTCCTAGGCCATCATCCATAAATCTGACGAATATTTATTATTAATCTAGATCAATATGTCGAGGGACGTCTTCAGCGAAGAAATAATAACTGCTAATGGCTTTGCAATTACACGCCAAGTGCGAAAATAATTAATTTACAGTTAAATCTGTATGGACCCCTGGGTTCTCTTTATCATGAGCATACTTTCCTAGGCCATCATCCATAAATCTGATGAATATTTATTATTAATCTAGATCAATATGTCAAGGGACGTCTTCAACAAAGAATTGAGATCTGCTAGTGCTAATGGCTCTTAGAACACATACAGGAGAGAAACCCTTTAAGTGTTCCCACTGTACCAAAACTTGCACTACAAGCGTAGTGCACAAATAATTAATTTACAGTTAAATCTATATACACTGTAGAGCCCTGGGTTCTCTTTAAATCTCGGCATGATTTCCTAGGCCATCATCCATATATCTGATGAATGTTTCTCTGATGAATATTTATTTGAAACAATTTCTGCATGTAAAGAAAGTAAAAGCTACATATGAGAATATCATGTACATGTAGGGTCTCACAGGGCCTACATTTGATCAATCAAACAGCAAAATCTACTAAATGCTATATTGAGAAATTTATTTCTTCTTTTGCATCAGATAAAAAACTGAATGTACATATTTTATTATTTATTTATTTATTTATATTTCACCAGGGTAGCCCATTCAACAAAAAGTTGGTCTTCCATGAGGCCCTGTAAAACATGTATATACAATTAAAAAGATAAAACAAACAATTAGGTATGAATACATTAATAGAACAGTATTACATATTGAAAATAAATATACAATATCAAACATATTAATCAGTGTCAATTATGATGAATGCTATTATAAATAGATCACTTGCTAAGAGAGTAAAGGATTAAGTAAAAGAAGCGAGAGAGAGAGCTTAAAGAAAAATAGAGGCAGACTTGCAGTCAAAAATAACTAAAAAAAGGTGTTCCTCAAAACCTATCCTGATTCAACAGCAAGGTGGAAAAAATATTTCTTAAGTGCCAATTTGAAGGTCTTTACATTACTTATCTGCTTAATATTAGAAGGTAATTTATTCCATAGAGAAGCACCATCATAACTTATTGCATTCTTAAGGTATTCAGTATGACATTTATCAATAATCAGGTCATGACGAGTACATTGCCGTGTGTAAAAATTATGTTGAGTTGATACTTCTTGAAAAACATCTTTGTGTGTTAAGTACCTGCCAACTGTTTGCATTAAAAGAGTAATGATTCTGTATTTGAATATCTTAAAAATATATATTTTCATTGTATTATAATTATGTTTTCTCGTACAGTAATAAGAGAGATGAATCCAGACAGAAATGAAAAAATGAAAACAAAATATACCTGTAATCATCAAGTCGTACAACAAAACATATATTGTTTTCTATGCATGAATGTCTTTTCTTGGAAATGATAAATGACATCTACATGTAGCTCAGTCCAAATCAATTCAACTGGAAATAACAATAATTTGTTTTATTTATGAATTATAGTGCACAAACACAAACATGCAATGGTATTTGGCCTCAACATGTTGTTACAGGCTGGTGTATTTTGCAAACTTAAAGCTGGAAATGGAATGATTCCCAGTTTGACAGTCATTACCGGTATAGCAATAGTAAGCAGGCAAAACCAATTAGGCAACCTTTTTTACCCTCTGATTGCGTGATCAGAGATGGTAGTGGAATAATAATGTGCTCTCTCTCTCTCCCCTCATTAAAGTTGTAGAACATTCAGATTCAAGCCTGTTCCATTTCCGATAGCTTTTCCAGCAGGAAACTACATGTACATGTATGTACAGGGTGCATTAATATGTATGTGGCAATAGATGGCAAAATCATATCACCAATATCATCCAACATGAGGAACTCCTAGGCGAAATAAATGTGTTTATGATGACTTTGGGGTTCAAAGGTCAGTGTTTGTTATCATTACTACATTACAAAATACCTTAATCTATACACACCTGCAAGTATTATAACATACCTGATCATTTCTAAATTTGTATTTTGTATTCTCATAAGGATTCGTAGTATGTCTTATAATTCATGTAGCCAATCATAATGTAATAATATGCATTGATCTGTAATGAATTTCATCTCCAGTTGAATGAACTTGATTGATTTTGTTAATGATTTCTGCACAAGTATACATGTAATTTACAATGCAATTATTTTTAATCTAGGGGAACAAATTAACTAACAAAATTCATCTTGCGAATTTCATGTTAATTTAGTGGGTGCAAAATCAATACGCATGAAATTATTTTTAGATGTTTTTTATGCTTCTTTAAATTGGTGCACTAGGTCTTGAACACCGCTAACAAAGATTTGGATGTATTTTTAACGTAGAGCTCATACATACAGCCTGTATAAAGTTGAATCTGGACCCCCCTTCCAAAAAAGTTCTGGAGCTAAATGTACAAGAAATATAAACTACTCTTGTGTGTGATATTTATATTATCCCTCTAGTTTTTAAAGATTGTCAACAAAAGATATCAATGTAAGTCACATGCAGACTACAGAAATGAAAGTCTGAATCAAAATTGATATCACTCCAACTAAGAAAGAAAGACGATGTCTGCTGGGAGCTAGAAGGGCATTAAATCTATCAGTACATGTTTGCAAAAAGAGGAGTTAATACCCTTTAGGCTCTCAGCAGATGATAAATATATCAAATTATATAACATATATTATATATATATAATATATATAATATTCATGAATTCATAGATATATATCAAAATTTACCAAGCACTCACTGTATGACTTAACATTCTGTGTGTCATACAGGACGAGGGTCAACATATAATTAGCATTTTCATATTGTTTACATTTTATGCACTCAGTATGTGTGTATCACTTTACACGACAAGCAAAATTGGCAATAACACTGTAATAGACATCCCACGCCTATCAAGCAAATATTCTGGACTGAAATTGATACTGATAGCAGATCCTCATTCATATTTAATAAAAATGAGCTCAACTAAGGGTGTTTGCGTCGCCAGGAAGGGCTCTAAGACGATGATGATGATCATCTTCTCGCCCCTGCCCGAGGATATAATGAGGTCTGATTGCAAAGTTGGTTCAGTGCGTGCTTCCTAATCTCTTTTATAATCATTACCTTGAGATGCAAGGTATCATAGGCAACATGGTAAAAGAATACATGTAGAGTAGTCAGATTCTATTACCCGGTACTTGAAAGGACAGACTGGAATAAAGGGTATTCAAGATCTTTGTAAAAACTGCTTTTCAAATGAAGTCACATTGACTGCAGGGTATTTTGAAAATTTATCATCCTAATTTACTAGCCGATGTATATTTCAGGAAGAAAATTAGTGATGTTCTGGCCCCTGTTTCATAAGACTTGTTATCAGTAACAAGTAACAATTACTGTTTTAAGCTACTGAAATCGTGGCATTTGATTGGCTGAGAGCAAATTTGTCACAGAAATTGAACATTTGTTAAATTGATAACAGGTTTTATGAAACAGAGCCCTGAACTGACCACCGCAGCTTGTTGAATTAAAGGCAAATAGTCACAAAATAATACAGATAACAACATGCAGACATGACTTGTTATAAATCTGTGCGATGTGGGATATCTTCTTACCTTTGCGAGAGATGGACCTCTGACGATGGTGTTGGTGGTGAGGATAACCAAGGTTGTCTGCAGTACCTTCAGATCCTCCATCCCGCACTCCATCAAACCCCATAGCATGCTGATCACGTTACCCGCAGCTTGCTGTCAAAGGGAGATGGTGCACATAATGAAATATCATCAGGATTGAGAATGAATTTGAAAATAAACATACAATATGTTGACTTTTTTTTAGCAAAATGCATAATGAATAAGTCATAATCAAACAGCAGACTGTCAAAGGAGATGGTGCACATAATGAAATATGATCCGGATTGAGAATAAATTTGAAAATAAAAATAGAATATGTTGAGTTTGAGAAAAATGTCATTATGAATAAGTCAATATGAAATGGGTGCAATTTAAACTCTGAAAGTGTAAACAATTACACATTATAAGCAGGAATATGATCATATGATGGAAAATGATGGAAATAATCAGGACAGAATCATGCAAAATTATTTATCTGGACTTACAAATTCTACAGGGGATTATGATTGATCAAATCGGTCTCAACTTCAACATCGGGTTTCATATCAATCACAACCCTGCAAAAAAGTGTTGTTTTTTTAAATATGAATGACTAATACTGTTTTCACACTGGCAAAATTTTGCTTAACCCTGTACTTTAGGTGGGGTTAAGGGGGGGGGGGGTCTTGGTCCCACCTATAGTCCGGGGTTAAGCTTATTCCATTTTCTGTTCAGACTCGTATTTACCAAAGTGGGCTAGCCCCACCTATAGTACGGGGTTAGCTGGCCCTGCAAAATCGCAGGGCTAACCCCGCAATTGTGGTTCTAACTCCTGCTAACTCCGCAATTGCGGTGCCAAGCAAATGAATGAGAACAGAAACGTAAAATAGTCCGGTACTACGCAATGGATCGTATCGCAGCTGGCCAGATGCGAAGTAAGGAGCCCACTGTCTAAACATTCACGATATCCGGGGCTAACGAATTGCAGTGAGAACAGCGTGAATTTTCTTATTCTGGAAAAGTTGCTAGTACGGGACTAAAAACTGCGTGTGTGAAAAACCAACAAAGTTAGTCCGGGGTTAAGGAAAGTACGGGCTAAGCAAAGTACGGGGTTAAGCAAAACCAGTGTGAAAAGAGTATAAATGACAGTACGGTAGCTTTTTTGTTCTATTTTCCTCAGTATTTCCCAGGTTATGTGCAACTTTCACATACACACACACACTCATACCCTTCTGGCTCTCCACGAGCAAGAAATCTAAAATCAGAAAATCTTTCATTCTGATAACGCCTACAGCTGGAGAAGTGGTGTATTGCAATTTAAGCATATAGCCTAATGCTATTTAAAGACTTTTAACACCCAAGGACTAGCCTCCAATCTGATTACCGAGTCGCAATCAGGGGTTTGCTGGTAGTATTACCATTGCAATCATGTTACAGTCCTTTACTAATGAAGGGTATGGCCACAGGGGGCAATAATAGCTCGCACTCTCCCCCCCCCCCCCCCCCCCCCCACCCCCACCCCATGATTGCAGTGTTGAGAACAAGAATTTCAATGTACAGTAAGGGTATGTGTCTACCATTTGCACACATCCCGAAGGTATATTTCAATTTGCCAAGTACTGTACAAGATCTTCATGGAGATGATACATGTAAATCCTGTAACTTCTGTAACTTTAAATTGCAACAATGCACTTTAAATTGCACATACGGTGTGTATTACAGTTTCCAAAACTAGATCACTGGCTATTTAATCTTTAATTTTGCCATTAAAGGATACTGCATTAGGATTTAAAGCATCAACAATTCCTACTGGGCTGTTTGTCTGATAAAGGGTCACAATTAATCTGGATTGATCACAAGTCCTCCAATCAATCGTAAACTTACAATCTCCTACATGTATGTAGTACAGAGTTGTAGTACGGAGTCGTACTAATATGTAACTTTTTAATAAGACACCCCCAGGATTGTTTACAAGTATCCATAAAAGGTTGGACCTGTAGAATGTTAACACTGCAAAAATACTCATGATTTCGGCTCAACATTCACGGGCCAAATTTTCACACGTTATGCTAAGAACAAGTCCGGAAATGATTTTACTTTTCATTTCAATCAACTGACATAATTTGGTCACCCTCAAAATGTCTGATAGACATCTTTAATAATGTAGACTGTACCAGCAGCTTATATATTCAATTGAGGTGCCATATATATTCCAAATCAGGAACAAGAAGCAACAAGGCCAGATCTACATTTGTCAGACTCAACCCAGGTGTTGTAAATGGGTACCTGGCAGGAATGAATTCCTTGAAATGCTAAAGCCAGGGTAATAATCGGAGCAGCGCCAGGAGCGTCATGACGTGACGGACATGTGCGCTATATAAGAGTCCACCATTATTATTATTAAACAATTCATAATCAATGACATCACTATGAGCAAACACAAGGTAAACAATCCCTTCCCACGCAACATTTTCAATAATAATAATAAAATTCTCATAAAAGATCAATACTCACAGCTGATAAGGCTTCGTGTGTGATAAGACGCTGCACTGAGCCCAGACAGAGCTGAACAATCCTCAGATTCTTGGTGTCACATCCCAGTAGGAACGGCTGCAGGACTTCTCCACTGTTCATGACCAGAGCTATTGTAGTTGAGGTATAAATAAATAAATAATATTCTTGATTGATAACGAAAAACTGCTTCTACATCTATAGCTTTTAAGTGTCATATTCAATTATAATTGACATTGTTTTGAATTGCACTTGACAATTAATTCACTCAAGGATCAATGTACAAGCACCAAAACTGTTATTTGTTTGGATTACCGTATTATAAAGCAAACCCTCAATGTTAACAACTGGATGAAAGATCAACAGTGTCAATGTGTCATAGTTTACAATATCATACAGTGTACATGTACACCTGTACATGTACATTTAAAGCAAACTCAAATGATATTTATATCTCTTGTACATACATTTCACTACTTTCAGTAAAGTCAAATGATACAGTATGCATTTACATTTGCTTGGTATACATGTACATTTCACTATTTTCAGTTAAATCAAATGATACAGTATGCATTTACATTTGCTTGGTATACATGTACATTTCACTATTTTCAGTTAAATCAAATCGTATACAACGTACAGGTATACATTTCAGTAAAATAAAATATGATACCTAGAGCTGAATGAAATTCATTTCTTGTAGTTCCTCAATTTCAATATGGGAAAAAGAAATGTTAAGTATGTCACATGTACCTTGGGTCAAAGTACCAAACTACTTTGTCCTGCCAATTTTTTTTGGGGGGCAAGTACATAAATTATATGTTTTGCTTTGTTAACATGATATTATAAGATCCAGACCGACACCAGGTGTGGTGGTTAAAGACTGCAGCCATTGAGCAAGCACTTCAACAGACCCCTACCTGAAATATATATGAACACATGTTTATGTACACATCTATGATAACAAGAAAGTCAGAAGCATACATGCCAGGACATTCGTTCATAATCTTAGCTCAGTCTATTGAGTCTATAACCCCAATGGTCGCAGGATAGAGTTTCATGCTCACAGAAAACAGGGTACCTCATAGTACAACGGAGGGGATTGAATTACTTTTCGCATTATTCATGTCATGTCCGCAATCGGCACATCAACGACCACCATCCATGTAATATGATGGAGATCACAGGAAGGGGAGTTCTACTGCAGCTCAAACTCATCAAATTTGTTGTTTATGCTTGAATAAAGTTTCTGCTTTTACATTATCCTAAATTGAATTCTTGTTCTGCAAAGCACCCTTTTGATTTATCTGTTCATCAAAATGCATTGGTTTCTATTATTGCTTTGTATAAAATCAATATTATCTTCGCTGCTCTGAACTCATTAAAGTAAAACAGAAAAATAAACATGAAGCAGAAAAATAAACATGAAGCTGAAATACAAGAAAATACAAATATGAATAAGAAATACTAAAAGCATTACACTGTACATGAATGTTACTACTACTTCTACTCCTACTCCTACTACTACTACTACTAAAAATAACAACAATAACAATGACAATAATAAAATTCATAAATGATAATATCAATATTAAATATAATAATAACAATAATAATAATAAACTAGATGGAATTCGACTGCGCGCAGTCGAAAATGATGCCTCCGTCATAGAGCATTTTTAAAAACCGAAACAGAAGAAATTTTTCAAATTCAAGTTCAATTGTAATCCATTAACATGTTCTCAGAATATCGTGATTACAAGCAATTTCTCAAATACATATATGACCCTTTGATCTTTGACCTCATGACCCTAAAATCTACTCAGTTCATTGGCTCTGCAAGATTTCCTGAGTTAAATAGTAATCCATCTGTCAGTTCTAATGAGAATGTGTCCACAAGCTATTTTTGCATACATAATGAGCCCATGACCTTTGATCTTATGAACCATTCATTGGCTCTGCAAGATACATAAATGATCTAAGTTTGGCAGGAATCCATCAATCTGTTCTAATGATAATACGATCACAAGCTATTTTTGCATACATAATGAGCCGCATGACCTTGACCTTTACCTCATGACCCCAAAATCTAATCAGTTCATCAGCTCTGCAAGTAACATACATGACCTAAGTTTGGCAGGAATCCATCAATCGGTTCTTGAGATAAGGCGATCACGAGCGGTTTTTGCATACACAATGTGCGCTGTGACCTTTGACCTACGTGCTCCAAAATCTAATCAGATTGTCTTCCTATGGTGATACACACTATCATTAAGTTTGAAGTTTAAATCTCCAGTGGTTCTTGAGATATTATGATATGGTGATACATACTATCATTAAGTTTGAAGTGAAAATTCTCCAGTGGTTCTTGAGATATCGCGATAACGATCTCAATGTATGGAATTTCATAAGTTGACCTCTGTGACCCTTGACCTTTGACCTACGTGCTCCAAAATCTAATCAGATTGTCTTCCTATGGTGATACACACTATCATTAAGTTTGAAGTTTAAATCTCCAGTGGTTCTTGAGATATTATGATAACAATCTCAATGTATGGAATTTCATAAGTTGACCTCTGTGACCCTTGACCTTTGACCTACGTGCTCCAAAATGTAATCAGATTGTTTTCCTATAGTGATACACACTATCACTAAGTTTGAAGTTTAAATCTCCAGTGGTTCTTGAGATATCATGATAACAATCTCAATGTATGGAATTTCATAAGTTGACCTCTGTGACCCTTGACCTTTGACATACGTGCTCCAAAATCTAATCAGATCGTCTTCCTATGGTGATACATACTATCCTTAAGTTTGAAGTTTAAATCTCAAATGGTTCTTGAGATATCGCGCTAACAAACTCAATACAAGGAATTTCATAAGTTGACCTCTGTGACCTGTGACCTTTGACCTACGTACTCCAAAATCTAATCAGATCGTCTTCCTATGGTGATAAATACTATTCCCGAGTCTTAAGTTTAAATCTTAAATGGTTCTTGAGATATTGTGATAACGGTCAAACGGGACGGACGTACGGACGGACAACCCGAAAACATGATGCCTCCAGCACCACCTTCGGTGGCGGAGGCATAAAAACAATAACAACAGCAACAATGATAATAATAATCATACAACAACAGCAATAATAATGATAATGATAACTATTTTTGTTCATTTATCTTGTTCTACCTTGGTTTCTGTTTGTGTATATATTGTGTGCATGGATTAAATTTAAGCATCAAGAGTTTTATCAACCGACCACAACCCATATTTTTTTCAAATCAATAAAACTATAAATTCTTCAGGAATAAGCCCTCAAACTTCCTAGAAATAATGTTTATGCTTCATTAAACCAAATCATAATCAACTTCTTTACACCACTTTTAAAGCCTATGATAAAATAAATGAAACATTCAGAGTAAAGGCTTGTTCAGATATACCAGATTATAGAGGTACTGTGGTACATGTAAATATGCTTTCAAACGATACATTGATGGCATACCAAGCCCCATTGCTTTGAAAATAATACATGCAAAACCCACTTATGCTAGATTGTGGTAAACTTGCGAAAAATCATCATATGAATATATCATTTGAAGACGTACATGTATGTATGTATTACATCCTCTTTATTGTAAATAAATATGGCACATACATGTACATACATGTGTAGAAAATAACAGATGACATATCCCTTTGTTTGGATGATTTTTGATTTTTTATTGGGGGGGGGGTGGGGCACACTTTACCATTGTTTACAATATACCTGTACTAAAAACAAAACATAGTATTTTGACAAGAATGTGCCAAATGTGGGAAAGCGGGGTATTTCAAATATTTCTCTGTTTGTTAACCCTCAGTAACTTCAAAGTTGCTCTCAAAAGTCAAAACCCTACTCTTTCTCAACATTTCCCTTGAATCAAAATAAAAGTAACATCCCCTCATATTTGATTGATCATATACATGTAGTTTAAGATTAAATATAAATTGCTCATTTTGTGTCTATCCTTTTAGTTTCAGAAAAATTTCAGGATAATTCTTGAAAATGAAGAGCACTTTGAGCGTAATATCTTTGCAGATACTTGTGCTATGAACAAGTAAATGTCCTTATCAAATCATTGGTATCAAAAAGACATTGATAATACATGTACAGATAGCAAACTCAATCAAAAAATTTGGTCATGCACATGCAATTACATGTACTGTAGGTGACAATACCAATAAAGAAGGGCATTATTACATTGCTATTCATTTCTGGACCCTGTTTCATAAAACTTGTTATCAATACCAAGTGCCACAGATCTATGACAAATCTGCAAAATAGCCAATCAAGTGTAAGGATTTCAGTAGCTTATAAAAATTATAGTATCTTGTTATTGTTAACAAGTTTTATGAAACAGGGTCCAGAAATGAGTAGCAATGTAATTAACGCCCTTCAAACTCTTGGCAAACTAAACACATGTATGGCTGCATGATTCACTGTCACCAAATTTGTTGAATTTTTTCATCAACAAAAATATAAAACAAATAAAAAAAGGGAAAATCCAAAAACTGCTTCAATTCACAAGTTCATAATGAACTTTTCAACAAATGTTCTCTACTTTAGATTTATGGAGCCGGCAGAGGTTAGAGGAAGGAGCAAACATAAGTTGGCTCCTGTTGGAACTGTAGAAAATATAAGTCAGTAGAGTAATTTTTTATTAAAAACTTACCAGGAATGACATCTTTACTTCTGGCAACTATAGTCCTGATCTTCAAGATGTCTGCCTCTGCAGCCTAATTTAGAGTTGAGATAAGAAATGAGAAAAGTAAAACAGTATCAAAAGAAATCTGCACAATCACTGAATTAGAAAACAAGTGAATGAATACACAATATTAAAAATATACTTGAACATACATGTAGACGATTAAAGATGCTATCAATCTCCATCTTTGTTATGTTCCACACATAGTATGTTCATCAAGTATCAAGATGAATTTGTGTTCCTTATATTGGCATAAATTCATTTTTTTCCCCTTTTTTTTCTCCTTCAAATCAAAGAATACACATGTCCATACACTCTTTGCTAGATCAATGTCTAACTCTAGACTTATAGCAAGAAGCCATTTACTTTTTCCCTGTTTAACATCTAATCATGATATTCTAAAAAAAAATTATTACCAACTAGATCTATACATTCCTGCATACATGTGCAAATCATTTCATTTGCAGACAACAAAGCTCTTGCTCACTTTATTATTCAGGTTGTCAGCTGGGCAACCAAACTTTTGGTAATCATTAGTATCACGATCTGCTCAAAATTGGCATGGAGCAAGAAAAAAACTAGTGAATTTTATAGTTGCCTCCCAGGCAACAGAGACAGGATTTTAAGGTTGCCTGGCAGGACTTTAGGTGCTGAATAGCGTCTGGACAACAGCTGATTTTGAGCCCTGTATCAACATATATGTAAACTAGAAAGTATAGTGAGTGCAAATTCTGATATTGACTCTATTAAATGTACCTCTTTGACAGGTGGATATTTCCTCTTAGTTTCATTGAAGAGTGCTCTCAGATCAGTCTGCAAGTTATCCACCAGCCTCTTTGCAATGGCTGAATCAGATGTCATTTTGACTGCTCTTCACATGTACCTGGTCCGATCGCTTCAGATTCTTTGTATGCTGATGTATAATCCTGTCGATAGCAAATACAAATAAAAAAAATTAGAGACACTACATGTACATGTGCATGTCTACTGTTGGATTAAATGTCAGAGCATTAATGTTATCATTGCATCGCAAAATGAAAGGATTCAATGTCTTTTATTGATGAATACATTTATTTCATTTAAACATTTGGGGCCAAGGGCATTGATCCTGTAGGGGTCTAGGGGAAGGGGGCATTGATCCTGTAGGAGAAGGGGACAGTTGCCCCACCCCCTCAATTTGATATTAACTGTATTCTATGGGGTATTAGATTGATGCATGGGAGTGATCTCTTACTCTCTGTAAAAAGAGAGTGCCTTTTTATTTTAAATAAATAAATAATAGTGCCTGAAGAACATGTAACTGTTATTCATAAAAACAGTCCTAGTAATTAACTTTATTGTGAAATGGGCCATAGGCCATAAATGAGAATATCTTTGTAAACGCGGACAGACGCTTCCGAAAAAATAAGGATCGTCCGCATTTTCGCGGATAATTCTGATTTCCAATCTGCGCGTTGGCGATGCAAAAAACGTATTCCGCAATGATTTTCTTGATGCATTTCACATTGAATTTGTACAGAGACTTTCACATTATGACCAATAAATCCCGGAAAGACGGACAACCCATAAAAGTAGACGGTAAACTGGGGGTATTTCATTACACGTAATATGTTTTTTTCATTGCCAGCGCGTAGAGTAAAGGAGGGGGTAATCGACCAGCTCCGGTTTTCGGCCGATTGGTTCGATACATGGTAAAATCACTTTAAAATACATCGCATAATAGCATAACACATATCCCACACATACCATACCATGCCAGTGTCACTGAAAAACCACATTTGCAATGAAAAATATATCCTAAAATATCACATTTTAGCGATGTAATCGGCGGTCCCGCTATCCGAATCTGAAAAATAGAGTATCTTACGCGTGCCTGTAAGAAATATGGGTCCCATAAAATGAGCTTTATTTCAAGTATTTTTCAGATTTAGAGCCCGATTTTGTGCTAGTCGCAAGCTCAAAAGTATCTCATCGCATGTATTAAATCAATGCAGCCGCACACCGCAACGCACACACAATATCTCTGTCTAATTCAGATTCCAATTTCCGATCACTGCAGTACTAGTTTTCGGCCTGGCGAGCTCCGGGGAGCTCCGGCGTGGGATACCTGCTCCGCCCGCTAGTGCTATAGATCAGCGCGGAAACGCACGGCGCGCGCTTCCTATTGACTTTGTACATGCGGCCGGAAACTGGTTCGCTAGGCCAATAACCGACTCCGAAACAGTGAAAATTGAAATGAATATTGTCATGGCAATTCGTGATTTTTTTCTGGGATTCTTTTTTTGTTTAAATAATAATAATATTTGCTTCATGATTTGAACAAGAAATGATAATAAATAGGTAGTAAAGAGTCCAAAAAATAGGATTTTGTCTTAAGTGGCCGAAAACCGGCTCCTTTACTCTAGATCAGGAACGCGCAAAGCGCAAAAAAAAAAAAAAAAAATAATGTGGACGATCCTTATTTTTTATGACGCGATTTGTCCATGTTTACAAGAATATGCTCGTTTATGCAAACGATCCACATTCTCGGACCAGCGCCCCTACTGATCAAGGGAATCACATTTTAAATTTTACTTTGCTTTAGCTGCCTCGGGCCCCATCACTAGCCCCCCTTTAATTCTATGTTAAAACTTACATGATACAGATCGACCAGCTTTAGAAATTGTTATGTTAGTCTAGAGTCTAGTGCTTAATTTCCAGTTCTATTTAAAATCTTCATTTTTATCTTCAATTCTTAAACTAAATCGATCTCGTCCATAAGTGCCAATTCAGCTCAACAGGCTCCCATCTAGCTCAGCTCAGTAGCCCAGCACCCCGACAGTTCAGCGCTGACAAGCGCGAGGCTTCGTTACGTGTACGTTCCTTCACTGCATCAATTGTGAGTGAGCCAGCTGCCTCCAGTGCAGTGCACACGTAATCGTCTCGTTGACCTGTTAGAGTCCGTCAGCAACTCGACTGCATTGAGAATTTAAATTACACATTACGACAATTTCAAACAAAATAATACATACTTGGTGAAGGCGGGAACTGCTACAATTGAGGTACTTGCTATACTTCACGTCTTCAGATCCTGCTACAGCGCTAAACTTCCACTATTCATTTGAGGTTGATTTTTAGTCTTCGTGGAGGCAGCCATACTGTTTTCGTTCCCACAATGTCGCATAATCATTTATAGTCTCAAATTTAGACTCTGACACGGGTAATGTCAGGCGGGCAGAAATAGTTGCAAACTTTCCATCAAACGGAACAAACAATAATTTTGTAGTTGCTCGTTACCCTCTCCCTTTAGCATGGATATACCAGGGATTTCCAACTCCCTGGATATATCATGATATACATGTACCATTGTCCGTCGATATACTAGCAGGACTGCGGAACAAGACTAGCGTTGAGTCCTCATTGAAGGACCGTGTGATCCGATATCGACCCTCAGCTGGGTCACGTCTGTGGTAGAGAGTTCGGGGGTGTGTCCTGTTGAGAGTTGACGCCCACTAAGCGACTTTGTTGAATAGTCAATTAAATTTCGGTTTTATTGTTTTTAAAAACGGACAAGGTTAACAGTTCGGAGACTTATATTGTCATATATGCAGTAATATACAAGAAAACATGAAATAAGGTTATACAAAATATGGAACATTGATATGTTGTACTTCAATAATAACTACGAAACTAAGAAAGTGACTTCATGCTTAAAAAGGATATCGCCAAACAGCAATTATATTAGATTCAATTGAATATATTGTACCATGGATGCCAGTATAACCAAATTAAAAGGAAAATGTTTAATGACAATGAAACAAGTCCATTTAAGCCCCTCTAAAGTGTTAGGAGCCCCAGAAATTTGATGGCAAAATTTCACTTAAATTTGTAAATTAATGTGAAAGAAATGTAATTTAAGACACATTTCTGCAAGGATTTTCAAAACAATGTGTTTGAAGTCGAATATTGATGAAAGAATACAAAATTGAGGTTTTCTGCGAACAACAGAAAATCCAAATTATGTATTCGTTTATCAATATTTGTCTTCAAACACATTATTACTATATATTTTTTTTGGGGGGGGGGATCTTTGCAGAAGTGTGTCTTAAAATGATGACATCTGCTTTCACATTATGATACAATTTAAGTGAAATTTTGCAATCAAATTTGGGGTGAATTTGGGGCTCCCAACACTTTAGAGGGGCTTTTGGATAGTAGTTGTAGTGCCGTTGCTGGTGCTAGTTGTACATACTACATACGACACTTACCGTCAGTGCAAATGATGCAAATGATGCAACTGTTGTGGAAGAAAAATTAACCGTTGCATTAAACAGAGTCATGGCATGGATTAAGGAAAATCGTCTTGTTCTTAACACTGAAAAAACTTGTGTCATGTTAATAGGCTCTCCTGCTAATCTCAAGAAAATTGAATCTTTCACCATTTCATTAAACGGCAATTTGATCAAAAGAGTTCAATTCACCAAATGCTTAGGACTTTTGATAGATGAAGAATTGAAATGGTTTAAACAAATCGAAAACGTAAGTAAACTTACCTAGAAAAACATTAGCATGATAAAGAGAGCAAAGAGTTTTTTGCCTCAATCCTTAAAGTTACTTTATAACAGTGTTGCCACGATTAGAATACTGCTCTGTTGTATGGTCGAACAGATTTCATTCTCATACAACTAAGCTGCAAAAAATTCAAAAGATGGCCGCAAGAATAGTATCATGAACAAGACATATGACACACCGTCGGCTGATTTGTTCACAAGTCTTAAATGGATGACACTAGACAAGCGCTTTGAGAAGTCGCGTTATGATGATGTATAAATGCGTTCATAACTTAGCACCTTCTTACCTTCAGGTAGGCTTAATCAATCCTAATGATGTACATGAGCATCATACAAGGCAAATAGACAGTGGATGTATACGTGTGCCTAGATTTCACACTGATTGTTATAAGTGTAGCCCAATTGTTTCTTCCATATTTGAATGGAATAAGCTAGATAATTCGTTGAGAACGGCTTCCTCTGTCAATTCATTTAAGAGATTGTTTAATCAAAGTTGTAATTTGTGATACGTGCATGTTCTGTAATATTAACATGACTTATTCACATAATTGCGACTTTATTAATATTTTCCTATTGACATTACTGTTTACTATAGGTTAATGATATATGTTTATTTTGCAAACGAGTATTATTTTTGTAACTGTTCTGTATAAATGTTATAAACGATGTAAATATGTTTATGCAGGGCCCCATGGAAGACCACTACTTGTTGGTGAATGGGCTACCCTGTCAAAAGATTAGAAATAAATAAATAAAATAAATAAAATACTTATAGTAGTGGTATGGTGGTGGTATAGTGCACATGTTGTAATGGTATACAAGTGTATAAAGAATTAATCAATAGAGGACCGTAAAATGACCAGACAAAATGGGAAGTAATACCCTTCAATGAAAGGGAGATACATCGAATCCTGACAACTGCAGGCCAATTTCACTTCTTTCATGACTGTGTATCCTACGACTTAAAAAGGGCACTACAAGAGCGATAGTTCAATTATCATTACCTAATGAAAATAAGTCTTGGTACCAGGAACAATCCAGATTTAAAGCACAACGTGCTATACTACGAGAGCTCTCGCTAATACGGTATTGATGATTGGTTTCTTGCCATTGAAGATCGAAAGTACAACTGAGAAGATTTTTGTTAAAGATAAGAAAAGGCTTTTTGACGTGGTACACTAGTCTAGAATTGTTAACAACAATCTATCTTTTTTTACAAATATAAGCTTTTAAAACATGGTTATGGTAAATGACCTATAGACTGGTTTTCAAGCCATTTATCCAGAGGAGGCGCTGTCGGGAAGGGGGGGGGGGGTAAGGGATACGTTACACCCCACACCCACACACATTTTTTAGTATCCCCCAAAAGCCCTTTTTTTTTTACTCAGATAAATGCTTATTTTCCTTTTGTAATAAGTGCCCCTTTTCAAATCTGATCAATATAGAGTAATAATCCGAGATTAATATTCAAAGAAAGTAGAAAGTAGAAGACAACTAAATATCTATAATGAATATATCAATGACATTGCGGTTTGTGCTTTAGGATTCATTGTTTAATTTTGTAGTCGGTTTAAGTTGGTCTCAAAAATTATGCTGCATTTACATTGTACGGTATTATATTTGTATTATAGTTTATTACACTTTATCCGATTATATATCTAGTTCTCCATTTCAGCCTATTTATCTGTCCTACTCTTTATCTGTCCCTTTTATTGTGTAGTCTCCTCGCCAGCTTCTCTTTCTCATTTCTCTACGCCCTCTCTCTCTCTCTCTCTCTCTCTCTCTCTCCCTCTCTGTTATTATCTTACCAGTCCTTCTAATCTTCTGTTACATTTGTCTTATTGCCTTCTGCTACGCGATCGTTCTCCTTCAATTATCCTTTAGTCATCCGTTTCAATCTCTTCTCTTGTTTCTCTTCTTTTCTTTGATCATATCCTTGATTATTTATTGTGAATCGCCATTTATATGTATATGTTATGCTTTTGAATGTATCTTTTGTAAATTCAATTTGTTTCAGCCTCTGGCTGCTATTTGAATGTTTTTTAATCAATAAACCATATCAAATCAAATCAAATCAAATATAGGGGCTTTATAATTACACCTACCTGATCTTCAATCCGAGAAGAATCACGTGGTCGACAAAGACAATGGAGCATGGGCATTATGACTCCATTCAGTTATTTCTTTCTTTATCTATCTATAGTTTATTCTGACAGGTAATCTCAGGGATATGGATGCTCCGTTTCAAGACAATCAAGACTGCCAAGCCACGAAGTATCTACTGCTTCTTGTTTTAAAAGCGTTGGTGTCTAAAGAGCATTCATCTGTCTTTTTCTTTAAATTATGTTTTTCTTGACTGGGTCAGTTTTTTTTCTTCACCTCTTACTTTTTAAAAATCATATTGCCCTCCATCATTGCCATTAATCCAAAGGCATATATCAAGAAATCTGTTTGATCGAGATGCCGAGTAAATTGGACGTGTATTTCACATTTTAGGACAATACTGCCATCTACGATTATACTCAAGGTACATAAACATTTTACCCCCCACAATCAGTACAAATATAACTTGTTCTGGCAAGCTATTCTCCAGACTTTTAGGACGACTCAGCAAGTGGAAGCTTATCCAAACAAGAACTTTGTATTCATTATGATTTTTCAATTGATTTTTGACAGATTGTGTAACAAATTCAACGTTACTTGAACAAGCAGATGAAACTATTAGTGATTGTACTCAATGTGCCCAAAGTGACATGGCAAAGCATGATTAGATAATGTAAATGTTTAATGTTACAAAATTGTAAAGATGTGATTGGTACTAAAAATAAAAATAAATCGAAGAATAGTAGTGAATAAAGACATACTGAAGCCTTTCGTCTTTTAATGTGGTACGGTATGTCACTGCCGAAACAGCTCCCGTAGGATTTTTTTGTCAATTTTTTTTTTTTTTTTTTTTTTTTTTGTGGGGGGGGGGGGGGGGGGTGCATTTTTGGATTCATTGGGGTCCAAGCTATCAGAAATTGATGGGGTTCAAATTTTCCCGAAGACATCAAATATCCCTATTGCGCGTTATATAAGCCATTTTGGCGCCCAATAGGGACCCCCAGGAAATAAAGGAGGGGTCTGAAAATTTAACCACATAATTTTTGGCCAATTGGGACCCTTTGAAGCCAAAACAGCAACAACAACAAATCAACTTTGGCACAAAAATTCTACGGGATAACATACCATACCGCACTATTTCTTCTTCAGTTGACACACGAATAAATTTCAAACGTGGATTATTTCTAATTCGATACCAGTGATTAAGGAATGTTGCTGAAATTATATGATTTTCCGGTTTTTACTCTCACTTTTGCCCATTATGCCAGAGGCGGCATCCCCGGGAAGGGGGGGGGGGGGCTACCCCCTGGCAAAAAAACAAACAGGTAAAAACAGGTGATTTTACCTTTTTTTTGTTTAAAAAAAAAAGGAGACGGGCCCCCTCCTCTGGCGCTCAGGGGGGAGGGGGCGCGATTTTCAAATTTTCGGGGGCAAAACAAAACTACTACGCTGTGCCGCCCACTTTTTCAGGTACGCCCAAAGTGCCACTTGTAACATAGGACAAGTGCCCCTTTTCTTTTCTAATAATTGTCCTTCTCCTCTCTTTTCATCTCCGGTGAGTACTTCTTTTCAGGTGCGAAAAATTCCCCTTTTTACCTCTGATATTTTGCCCTTCTTTTACTTCGACTCGTGCCCTTTTCCCTTTATTAAGTGCACTTTTCCCTTCGTAATAAGAACCTCCTTTCCTTTCTCTTAAATGCCAATTTTGACCTCTGATAAGTGCCCCTTTTTATTTTAACACGTGCCCCTTTTCCTTTCTAATAAGTACCATATTTCCTTCAGATAAGTTCCCCTTTCCTTCTTTATATGAGCCCCTCCACCTTTCGAATTGCCCTTTTTAAATCTGATAGATACCCCTTTAAAATCTGAAAGGTGCCCTTTTTCTTCAATAGATTCCTCATTTCCATTCTCACAAGTGCCTTTTTACATCTCTTTTGAGTGTTGGGTGTCCCTTTTCATATGCAAGAAGTGCATTTTTAAACCTCTGATAATTGCCCTTTTTACTTTGACACGAGCTCCTTTTTCCTTCTGATAAGTGCCTACTTTTCCTCTCTCCATATTATGCACCCATAACAAAAGTTCAAGGCGACTTAGAGCCCCTTTTTCTTTAATTTTCTCGAGAGCTCGCTCGCTACCCTCGCTCGCATTTATAGATGTTATAGTTATGTTACTTATAAAAGAACTTGTCAGTCTTTCTTCATCATAGATTGTGCTTAATACTCACCAGGATATGTTTTGTTGTCTTCTTTAAAATATGTAATGTTTCGCACTGGGACCTCACAAATTTGCTCGCTCGCTTTGCCCTCTCGAAAGCTAACATTCAGACCATCACACCTAACTGCAAAGTATGTTGCTAAAGCAGTATTTTGTACCACGTAAATAAAAAATATTGATGTCATCCCTGGTAGTGTTATAACAATCATGACGATGTAGGGGGTAATAAATAATAATAATAATAATGAACATTTGTATAGCGCCTTTTCTACAAGTAGATACAAAGCGCTTAATTAACATATACAATGAACAATTAACAAAATAGAAAGATGCTTAACAACAGACATGTATGTAACAATATAGGAATGAACAAAATAAAGGGTAAGACAGGTAATAGAAGAGCAAGAACAAGTGCTGGTAAGCGGGCATTAGTTAAACAAGTGTGTTTTGAGGTGTTTTTTGAAAGTCATTAGAGAATCAGCAGTTTGTACAAAATTGGGGAGATTGTTCCATGATTTTGGAGCAGTGGCTATGAACGCCCGCTTACCAGCATTGGTTCGACACCTTGGGGTATCTAAAACTGTACGAGTGTTGGATCTTAGGTTGTAACTGGAGTGCCTAACATGAACGAGATCAGTAAGATATGAGGGAGAGAGATGTCTAAAAATTGTGTATGTTTTTTTTTTAATCATTTTCCTTTGTAGGTGCCCCCTTTTTCGAGAAAGTGCCCTTTTTTGTTGGTACCCCCTCCCCCCTCCTGCCATCAATGTAGGTAACTTTCTATCCATCTTTATATCTAGCTAGCTATCTTTCAATCTATGTCTGTATATGTATGTATCTATCTTTTTATCTTTCTATCGCGTGTACGTGTGTATAATTGGATTTTTATCAACGCATATCATGTCGCAGCCGGCAGATGGCGACATACACAAGGCCAGGACAATCGATGCTCATCGAATAATAATAAATGATGAGCTCCGCCCATTAATTTTATTTCCGCACGCTCTGGTGGCCAACACACATAAACATTAGCTTCTTGTGAGGCACTGTATTTCCAACGGGATTAGGGTAACTGCTACCCGGGTGGCTCAGGCTTTGTGTTGAGTTAGATTTCTGAAGGAACTGGTGTGTTCGTCTTGGGCTAGCTTAGTGATTCAGGTGAGTTGAAGATTTTTTTTTAGACTGTAGGGCAGGCCTGCTCTTACTGGAGCATAATTGTTGATTATTGCTGACTGTGTTATTTATTTTGTGTAATTATTGGTGAGATTTGATGTAGACCTCTAGATCTAGATCTAACTTTTTAGATCTAGACCCACCAGACCATAGCGTAAAGTCAACAATCAAATTAGACTCTAGCTAGTTCAATGAATTGGAAAATTGGATGACATTCAGACTATATTCTAAAATTTGTAGAGCTTGACCATCTCAGTAGGGGTGGAAATGAAAGGGTTTTGACATTCTGTAGCATTAGCTAATAATGTAAATTAATGTTAATGGTATGAGGATGAGGATCGATGACAATTGCATGGTAAAGATAATATGATGATAAAAATGATAATGATAAAATAAGTAAATACTTAAATAATTTTTACATTAGAAATGCAGGTCATTTTTTATGCAGTTGATCAAACAACATGGATACCACCATGGGCAAAGATCTCTAATTGATACCTATTGTTCATGGGGATGATCTATTCACAACAATAAGGATCAACGCTCATGCATGGGTATATTGCAGGTTAATTAATTACATTTTATAACGGATATGAAACACTATGTCTGGAGATATCGAGCCGCTGTAGCAGCTAAAATGTGATTAAAAATTTCTGCGCTCAGCTCATTACGATAAGTGTTTTGATTATTAATTACCGGTCACCAAAAACTGTTTAGAAAATTGTGATCCAAGCTGCCTGCATCCTTCTATGCCGGCTAATGAAAAATGTCAGAGCGAAGGTATACAGGAAGGAACAACGGACTTGACCTAAATGTACAGTATTCAGACTTGCAGTGGTCTAATGCATCCTTTTATGTCATTAATTGATTGATGTACTTCACTCTTCAATTTTATACCGATTTCAGCTTCCATCATCATGTTTGCATGGCTAAGGTCGAGCGTTGAGACCCGCATTACAGGGGCTGTCTGTTTGCATTGTGCAGACTTTGTACACAGCTTTTAACCGGTTGACCAATAAATTCTTGTATTTCCCATAGAGTTTACACAGGATCCTCTGGGCTCCAGTACGCAATGGGTTAAGATTCATGGCAGCGTGCATGCACTCCATTAGGAATACCATAAATTAGGTGACATATCAGTCACCCATCATTGAATTTGACTGATGGGTCAAAATTAATTGTTAATTGAATCTCATATTATGTATGTCAGTGTTGTAAAGGCCCCAATATGAATATAACATTTGATTGTATTGTGCTCTTAGATGACCTGGTTTAAATATGTCTAGAATATGCAGAATATTCTTTTGTTCTTCCAGTTCTAGAGCTCTCAAAATTTCAATTTTAAGGCAGTGTTATGATTATCAAGGGAAAAAGATAAAAAAAAGAAAAGAAGAGGGAGAGAGAAAGAGAGAGATTTCACACTCTTTCAAAATCCCTATCTGTCCAAATTCAGCCATTTCCTTGCTTGATTAGAATGATTTATGACTCCCTCGAGTTGTGAAGTTTGTGACAAAATGACAACTATTGACGTCATAAACTTGTACTATTTGCTCATGCAACTTTGCAAGATCATTTTACAGGTACACTATACAGTGTATATTCTTTGCCATTTTTCGGCCACTTCAGATCTCTGTGTAGTGTTGTCAATTTGTTTGAATACTTTTTTTCTTTCTTCTTATTTACCTCTCCAGCTGAGCTTTGTACAATTGTAATAATCATGAGTGAATGACAAAAAATTGACAATCATTCAAACCAGTGAATATAAATATATGTACATGAGTGGTTAGCAGTTTAGCTCTGGAACACTCTAAAAGAGCTGTGATATAAACAACAATAACAATAATATACAAAAGCAAAAGCAGACTAAATGGATCAGGAGTTTTTGTTAAAAACACTAGAAATTCTTTGTCTTTCTAGCAAACCATACAAAGGCTCTTGTAGACAAATGGTACTTTTTTAACTGAACAGTGAATCAAATAAAATTGAATAAAAAAAAGAATAAAAAACAATAACAAGACTTTGAATCAAATATCACTGCTTGGAAGCCCTAGATAAAAGACAAGTCAATATCCTGGCCCAAGCCAGAAGAGCAAAGATTTGAAAATACTTCATTCATGAATGCCCTTCAATCAAAAACTGATCATTTGTAATTGTTGTTAAATAGCCCTCAATAATTTGAGCGATCGATTTCTTCAAATGGCAATTTCCTGTTGTAATTGTGTTATTCAAACCTGTATTCTTTCAATCTGGGGCTGCCACTTTGGCATTGCCATTTGATTGCGTCCTTGAAACATTGTGTTTTATATCTCTTGAATACCAGTGTCTTGCAAATTCATGATGCATTTGATGGATATCCAGATTGTGATGATGGAGTATTGTTTATTTACGAAAGGCCAGTATTTGTGAAATGGATTTAAATAAACTTCAGTCATGTATTTTAAAATATAACTAGCTTTTGTAATTAAAATATTGATTGAAAACTATTTGTTTCAGTAGTCTTATCCTGAGAACAAAACGTTATTTCAGCTACACTTTGCTATTTCAAACCATTTTAATTATCTACAATTTGATATAACAATTCTAGAGACCGATGAGGGAGGGGGGGGGGGGATAGATGCACAACTCGCCCAT